>MU181947.1:354078-365522 GCA_016904865.1 Pissodes strobi
AAAATAAAAATAAAATTCATAATAGTTTTAATTAGATATCTGGTTACGTTTAATAAACAATTAGTTCAATATTTAATCCCCATATTACGGATTTTTGGAAAAAATTACCGGTAAGTAGTGGTTTTTATAGGTACTATCACAATAATTATTAGAAAATATTGTCTAATATATTATTATAATTATTATAACGTTCTTTAAGAGATTTTAGTAAAATTATGTGAAAGAAATGTTTATAAAAAAACTTTTGTAGTATTTATTAACAACTGAATACTATGTTGGATAGTTCAATGAAAAAGTGTATATTATATAAATACTTAATTACTAAAACAAAATAATATATTTTTAATTTGAACACCATCTATTATGTTGCATTTACATAACTTATGCAAAATTCTAAGAATACATATTTCATGCTTTTTATGCCCTTCCCAATATTAGACAATTTGGTGTCGGAATAAATGTATTGTATACCCTCTCAATATTGATATTCTATGTCACTAACAAATTAAGTATAAATGAATGATCATTATCGATCACGTTTACCAGATATCTTTTTTACCAATTTCACTAAGTTGCCACATTTCATGTTCAATTTAATTTACTAAAATTTTAAAGTAAATTAAATCCAGTTCGGCTCTGTCGAGTTCCAACTGGCGATTAAATCCTAACATTTTCAACCTATATAGCGCATGAGCGAAATATAAGGAAATTACGAAAAAGTCAAATCTGACTTAATCCACATTAAAGGAGCCGACGCGACGCATAGTCAAATAGCTGATTCGGTACTGTGTCATGGCTAAGTGGCTTTTACTGCACTGGAGAACTTGCAATGCCCATGATGTAAATTTTTTTTTGGTATAAAATTATATACATTCTCTTACAACTGACAAGAAGGTCATCAGTATATTCAGTAAAAAATATTTAGGTTAAACCTAAAATTACCGTCGTAATTTACATTATGCATTTCAAATAATAACAAAATATTATAAAGTACTGATTACCTACTTCGCGTTTAAATAAAAAAGGGAAGTAATGTCCAAACAAACCTACACCTTATCTATTTTGCTCAATCTACTTAATATTTCTAGTAATATCTACACTAATGATGTATGTCCTTTATTAGAAATTACATACTGTCCTCGTAAAATAGAGGATAATCCAAGTAATAATTTTAAGTAAACAGTATTGATTTTCTCTTTTATAGACGATTACGCTGGTTTTCTTTCACACTTTTTTCTCGTCGTAAATATTAATAAAAAAGTAATGAACCATTTGCAGTTTATTTTCCTTGTTGGATCGAGAAAAAATAGACTAGGGTCACTATGATAAGCCTTTTCGACAATAATGCAAACTTTTAATCTTAATTTAGCTCTGGCAGCCTCTTTTTCGCAACTAAGTTCATTTTCTGAGTTGTAATCATCTTTAGTAGGTTCATTTTACCGGAAAATCGTCTAAATAAAAGCACAAAAACTTTTCTATCGGCCGCTGAGATGAGAAAATCCTATTAGAAAAAGCTGACCCTTTTCTTCTTCTCCATAAAGCGATATCATTTATTGGGTTATTTTATAGAAAGAGACAACCAACTTTGCTTTCAATAACTTACCGTAAAACGAGAAACAACAGAACCAAGTTAAACAAACCTGTAATGATATATATAATAAGATTAATAAATAGGTATTATACTTACATCTTCATGATGGTACCAAAATATATAAGCAGGTGGTTCGGGGCTAAACTTTATAGAGCAAGTCAAATTTATCGTACTGCCTTTGTCTACATGTAAATCTGGTCCACCCAAAATCTGCGCGGTAGGTACTGAAACAAGAAAATTTTGTTAGAAAACAAAGATCGCCTTTCTAATGAGTTAGTATAAGATTTATTAGAAAACACCAACATTTCTATTATGTAATTGGTTTAAAGATGTTTCTGTTATTGGTGATGACATTCCAGGTCCAACGTAAGAAAAAAAGAGCATATTTCTCTTTAATATTTTTTATTCGCTGATTACATCACTTCAAGTTGTATAACTACGATTTATTAAGTATAGGTTCAGGTTTTTTTTTTATGGCAGTGGCACCCACACTAAAGGAGATCTTATGGCACTCAATGAACGGTGTGTGTACGAAGATGTTGATTGACTGGGAGTGAGTTCCACAGTGATGCAGTGCGCCAGAGAAAGGAGTCCTTATAAAGCGACGTTCTAGTTGTTTCCTGTTGTACGCAACACTGAACCCTTCTGCCTTGAAAATATCTATAAAACAGGGAAATATCGGCCACATGTCTGCGGTGTTCCAGCCTATCCAGATCCCGAGCCAACTCCGGGTCGCCGACGAGACGCACGGCTTTCTTCTTAATGGGGTCCAGCAGCAGGATGTTCTTAGGTGCGGCACTTCAGATGTGTGATCAGTACTCTAATCTCGGTCTTACTTGTACTTTGTAGAGCAGGAGTAGCTGCTGCGGTGCGCACCAAGTTTCTGCGAGGCTGACTTTGCGATGTTAGTAACGTGGTCATGCTAGGACTTATTGCTGTTGACTGAGACACCCAGTAGTACAATTGACAAGGATGCGGGAATGGTCGTTTCTGCCATAATAATGTCAGGGCACGCCGTATTGGCTTTCTTGGCAAAGGTGGCTGATTGGGTTCTTGCAGCATTAAATTGGTCCAAATTCTAAGTTCAGACTTTCTCCAGATCTTGAGTAATTGTTGCAATCTGCTTCTGTCTGGAGTGGTAAGTATCAGTCGCTGGTAAAGGGTTTTCTGATCTAAATTGAGAAACAAGGGTACTGTCATCTGCAAAATTGTAAACAAGATTATTGGTTTCGGTTAGCAAGTCATTGATAGAGATGAGAAATAAAGTTGGTGAAAGTATTGCGCCTTAAGGCACTCCCGCATTTATGGTGAATTGATGTGTCCATCCATTGCAACGTGCATAGATTGGTTCTTAAGGAAACTGGCAAGACAGCTGCAGAGAGACGCTGGAGGTCCCAACCGCGGCAGTTTCTTAAGCAATTCGTCATGCCAAACTCTGTGGTTAAAAAAGATCCAGGAGGGCGGCAATTTCGCCCCTCGGTGAGATCCAAGTTGGTTCGTTCAAATTGAGTTAGCACGCAGCTGATGGCAAGTGCTTCAGCTTCTTTACCTTCGTTGTCGGTCTTGTTGTGATGTTTGAGCTAGTTGGTGTTATTGACATTGAAATCTCCCAGAACTATTATTTCTGAATTGGGGTGATGATCCTGTATTGAATCAAATGTGGTAGCTACTGTTGTAAAAATGTATTGTAGGCTGTTTCGCTTGGAGGGTGATAGAGACAGCATATAAACTTGGATAATCCCTTGGCAGTGTACTTGATCCACATGACGTCTAGGTTGTTCGGTTCGAGTGTTCACACGAAAGGTCGTTTCGGACAAAAATGAATATTCCGAACTTTTGTCTGAATCGGGAGTGTAGGTCGTAATCAGAGTAGAGGTTGTTGTTGTAGAACATACTTGTGTTTCTGTAAGGGCCAGTATTTGTGGTCTATTTGTTTGTAGATGTTGCTGTACCGAATTAATGTTTTTTTTTATTTAGGCCTCTTACGTTGCACAAATCTATTCTGAATTGGTTTTGTATCCTTGCTGACTGTGAACGTTGCATGCAGGGCCCCCAGGGCCATCCGACGCCCGGAGATCCGAATGGCCGGGGAGTTTTCCTCCGGAATGTTTTGATCCTGGGAGCACCGCCATGTCCATATATTCCTACTGTAGAAACCGGAACCACCAGCGCGGAAACAGAACGTGATTCGAAAAAACCACTTAGCGCTTCCCAGTTCTGGTGGGGTGGTCTTCCACTGGACGATGCGAGTAGGCTCGTGCATCTACCACCTAAGCCCGCTTCCACTGGAAGCATTGGCCGCAGACTTATCCCTCTGGTGGTTCTTAGCCTGACAAGAGTGAGCATGGGGTTTGTTGGGTCACTCCCCAGTGATTAGCTCGAGACTTTACAATTTGGTGTTCTCCAACGTGGAGGACGATGGGAGGTACGCGTAAAATGCCCACTTAATATTAAGGCTTTATTATTGAGCCAAGAAAAAAAATGAGCTTCTGTAGTTTTTCCGGGTTATTCAAATACGAAGTTCAAATTTAGATAGTATATATTTTAAAGACTCTTCCTATATATTTTATTTTTAATGTTTAGTTTTGATTTAGCCGGAAACGGCCACAACATTATTTTTTTTAAGCTAATGGCATTCGATTTTGCATAATCTGATAGTCAGATTTTCATAGAATGTAAAAAAGAGAATGTGAAAATATGCTAAGAGTAGAGTATTCTTTTTCAGAAGATAAAGAAATATTGAGAAAAGTTGAAGATCAAGTTTTATACCGAAATATGAAATCAGAGCCATTTATTTTTTGTCCTTAAGCTTTAGGTCTTATGGTGTATGTACTGAAAATTATTTAAATTGATGATTTAAATTATTACCAGTTCATTCTTTTTTATCTCAGCAAACACCAGGTAATTTGATAGATGTGAGTGTAAGTTGATGGACTCATCTCAGACACATTCACCATTAACGCGGGCGTACGTCAGGACGCCATACTTTCGCCAATTCTGTTCCTCATTTGGCTTTTAAGATCCTTTACAGGCGTAGACGACTATATCAAAATCGGCCTCTCCTATTGGTCGATCCATCTCGTATTACAATATGTCTTCATGATGCAATCAGTTTGTCGCAAGAGCTCTCGTGGTTCAGAGGTTTAGGTAGTTGGGTGCCACCTGGACTGCATCGGCACGGGTTCAAACTACCCCTTTGCTTTTTTTATTATTTTTTTTAAGATTATGTTTCTAAACAGTTTTCTTCTTGATTTTGGATATGTCTTGGGTTAGTTTGGGTTAGCACTTGGTTAGTTCCCTTCTCTTGAGCTTCCGTAGCGAGCGAAGCGAGCGGAGGGCAATGCCGATCGGCGAATAGGAGAGGCCGAATTGGATATAGTCGTCTACGCCTGTAAATAATCTCAAAAGGCTCCTCATTTATATTAATAACCTGCTGACCGAAACAAATAATCATATTTACAGTTTTGCAGATGACAGTACCGTTGTCTCCCAATTTAGATCAGAAAAACCTTTACCAGCGACTGAGACTTATCACCGCAGATAGGAGCAGGTTACAACAATAAATCAAGACCAGGAGAAAGTTCAAACTTGGGGCGACAGAAATTTGGTCCAGTTCAATGCAGCAAAGACCCAAGCGACCACATTTACCAGTCGCACAACTGATAACACCTAGAACATCGCTTTACAAGAACTCCTTTGTCTGGCGCACAGCATCACTGTGCAGCTTACTCCCAGGAGTTCTATTTCCCCCCAATTACAACCTGCAAGCGCTATAGGATCTCCCTTTAGTGTGTGTGTGCCACAACAAAAAAGTAAAGTTGAAAAGTTGAAATTGTACTTATTGTTGGCAATAATTATAGATTCCTCTAAGATGCTGCAAATGAATTTAATGCAAATCGAAGACCTCAGCCATGATGCTGTGTATAATGAAAAAATTTAAAGAGTGTCCCCGTAACTTTGTCAAATTTAATTACAAACTATTCAGACCAAAATTTGCTCATTTCCTGTGTCCAGGAGATGTGAATATTAGGTTTGACTTTTGTTTTTGGATTATGGCTGTTTCGATGATGATGTAAATTTTGGTTCTAAAGCATTATTTTCTGACTAAGGGACATTAACGACAATGGCTTTTTTTCCCCATAATTTTAGTTATTGGAGCACCACAGGGTGGTCGCGTGTAGAAGTCAAATTCCAGAAAAAGAAGACGGATAGTGTGGTATACTGTGAAAGAAGATTTTGGAGACAATTTTTTTCGATCCGAATCCAAATGGATATCATTTTAATTTTTCTTGCAAGAGAAATTTATGGACTTGATTGATACGTTACCTTGCCAAGGGTAGAAATTGATATTTAGACTGGATGAAGTCATTTGCCATCATTCCACATTAATAAGGTATTCTTAAATATAAACTTCAAAAATAGATATATCGGACGCGCCTCGGATCAAGACGATCACTTTACAAGTTGGCCTGCCATTTCCCCTGACATAACACATTTAGATTACTATCTAAGGGGAAAATTAAAGGAAATGGTTTATAAAAGTAGACCCCAAACTACCGCTGAAGTAAGCAATAAAATAAGACAACTTCAAGGTTTTAAAATCCAAAAGCGGTAGGAACATATAGAAAACATCTTATTCAATCAATTCAATCAAAATAATGCAAGCTCAGTTGAAGTTTAAATGGTTAGAAGCATAAATTTTAAATAGAATGTTCATACTTTATAAGAAATTTTGATGTGTTGGGTTTAAAAATTATTTTCAATACTTATTATTCCTTATTTGTGATATGGTTTAGCAGTACTCCGTCTGCAAAAGTTGAAAATCGATTAATGTGCATCCACTGCTTTAAGGCTAATAGAAAAAGACAATGTTTTAACTTTTTAACAGAACCTTACTTCCAGATAAATAAGTAAAAATGAAAAAAAATCTATTTTTTGTAGGTGGTTTCGTTTGTTTTAAAAATATCTCGTGTCTCACTCATGTATAAATTATGTCCCATGGTTGGACACTTCTAACTAGCACTGAGACAAATACTGCTGCCCATATTTCTAAAAAAGTTTTTAAAATGTTTGAAAATTAGACGAAAATATCTGAACAAGGCTAATAGGATCATTTTAATAAAAAATAATTTATCACAATTAGAGAAATCTACACTGACTAAAAAAGTGTCTCACTGTTGGTCATCTTCGCCTACATTATACTCATACAGAAGTTGTGTCATTATAAAAACCGTGGTACCATTATTTTGCAGTGTTTTCCGTTTATTTCAGACGAGAATATGAGGATCATATTGCAGAAATCCCCATTGAACCACCTACCTGGTGGAAAATAATAATTCATAGTGACGCATCGTATTAATGGATTTAGTGATTTTGCTACTCTAAATGCAGTGACTGTAATTTAAAATAAATGCAGTGACAGTAATTCAAAAAATTTTCCAAAAAGACCACATGCAAATGGAAGGAGATTTCATGGACTCATCCCTTCAATGATACATTTATTCACAGATTCCATTGAAGTGTATAGAATTTAAAAAAAAACCATTCCCTTATGAGGTATAATATTTTACATAAGGGCTAAGAAACCTTCATTGCAATATTGCACATCTATTCGTGCTGGAAGATTTGTTATGAATCAGTGGCGGCTCGTGACCTGTCAAAGAGGCAGTGCTGCTCGGGGCAGGCAAAATCGAAACATATGTATATGTACTAGGGGAAAGGCGTCCGAGGTGAAAATATGCGCGAACATTTTTACAATTTTCAAGGTCAAACTGAGTAAAATGATGAATTAGATATTCGCCCAGCAAAAATATTTCATTACAAAAATAGGTTTCGTTACATACCTTTTCCCTTTTTTTTTGATACGATCAACAAAATTCTTGTCAAAAACTACTTTAAATATTTAATTATCCAAGTAGGGAGGGGGCACCCTAGCGCCTTACCTCACTGGCTTCCACTTATTTAGCTGAATACCAAATAACGATACTATTTATTTGTATAAAAAGGTACCGAATGAAACTAGGAGAATTTTAATATTTTTAAATTCACACATTAACTCGCGAGTTAACTATGAAATAATACATTATACGTTTTCATGTCCTCACTTAATGAAACTTAAGCCAACCTTATTAGGTTCAAGACTTAGGTCACAAACAATATAGCTACGCGTAGCTATATTGTTTGTGCTTAGGTTCATTAGAAAATTATTTTGTGCCGTGTTAAAAAAACGCCGCGGGAGGCATTAAATTTGTAATTAATTTACCTAATTTTATTTTTCGTACGGGTTTTTAGATTAAACATTTCAGTAAAAAAAATTAAATATGTATAGGTATTCATTGCGAGAGTGCTTACCGTGTTCCAGACAAACAAATTAAAACTTTATAGAAGAAATGAAAACGGCCGCCTCTGCCTCGCCACCTCACCCCTGAAGATGGGGCTGGTTAACTGTACCTAATAAAGCATATTCCATAGCATTTTGAATATGATTGTTGGAATTTTTTCCGTAAAATGTACCAAGTCTCTTACACCTGTCTCCGACCATGTTCTTTTATCTCCGAAAACTACACATGGAAAGCAAAAATGGGCTTTTTTTATTGCATCTACAAATCCAGTTCATTTCGAGAATAAATATCTTTATTAAAGTGACGTGTGTAAGGTTTTCCTCTGCTATCCCAATAGAAATATCTGGTAATGGCCTACCTCTATTTTTCAATTCAAGTTTTTTCTCGTAAGTGTATTTAAAAGATCTTTTAACGTTCACTAAATTATGCACTACATCCATTTTTATAAAAGTCTACAGTCTATACCACACAGCAACCTACTAACGATGACAAGAAACAAAAACGATACAACTACAACAATCTAGACACATCAATTAATTAATAATTGTCTCTTCAAATTAGCTATATAAAACGCGCGCGAGCTTACATTATTTGTAAAAACCGGCAAGTACTGTCAGGACTGCAGCTAAATAACTGCGAAATTTTCCCTATTAAAATTCCATAGCTCATTTCTGCGAATTGACAACTGTATCATTCTTTAGATTGAGAAGAATAGCTGTGCACGAATAATAGCAGTCCAGATAAGGACATTCACATATCGTCGCGAGGAAATTATATTAAATTTACTGGTGAACTGTAGTCCATCTAGAGCATACACCGGCCGGCGTCGGCGGCGTGTTCGCAGTGTATATGAGCAGAGATGGCATATATAATAGCATTCCCGGCCGAAAATTGGGTGCTTTAATTTTACATTATTATTTTGAGGAATCGTTAATTATTTAGTTGAAGGATAAGAAATTAGTCAAGTAGCTTCTTCACAATTTTGGTGGTTCTGCAGCTCTGCAGTTCTTATGTACCAGCCGTCCCTGTTATGAATACTAAGACATTGAAGTATGAAAATGTAACATTGGCGTACATACGTCGTCATTCTCCTGACTTTTGGAGTGAATTACCCTGAAGATTTATCTTCACTATATAATATATATCAGAGCAAATATAAGGAAAGAAAAATATAAATACCACAAAGTATTATTTCAGGACTTAAATTAAGAATGCCATAGTTTTTATATTAATCTACCTCATGTGCAAACCATTTTATTGTAAGGTAGTTTTTTTAAATAAAGCTTTAATTATTGTGTTTCATTATCTTTGTTTATCTTACGGTCTTCAGGTTAAAATGATCGCCTATTTCCATTTATGGATTCTTGAAAAATTAAATATATACTTGATTTTATCATCAAAATCAAAGTCAGTTTGGGTATATAGGACAGTATTACGTCTAATCTACCCAAACTTTATGGAATAAGAAAAATTTGCTATTTACCATTACCTTCTCCTGTAAAATTTGCCAAAATAAAAATATTGAATTATCATGTATGATCATATGGTAATAATAAAATTTTAAATTATTGACTGAGATTATGCATATTATTTTAAAAAATATGAAATATTGATTAGTGTTATTCAATATAGCAGCCCATAGTTAGTTCGATAAGCTAAAGCTAAATAATTTTGTAATATATATACTAAGTTAGAAAAATTACAGTTAGTATTAAAAGAAAACTAAAAATTAGTTAGTGTATTAATTTATAAATACATATGTAACCTTTAACCTGGTTGACCAGAGTCATGGGATACTATTTTTGAAATTCCTGGTGGGGGACAGGTGCAATTGCATTTATAGCTTTCATCTTGAGGTGGTTCGTCGTCAGCTTCTTCTATGTAAATAAAAATAATAATGAGTTAAATAAATAATACTGGTAATAAAATAAACAAGAAAGATGTGAAATGATAAGAGCACAATAACAAGATCGATATGATATTTACGAGGGTTGAGAACCATAGAGTTCCTAGCGAAACTTTTTTTCAAAATCCACTTTTTTGCAGAAGTCTATTCTATAGATTATTCTCTATCTTTTGCTGTAAAGATCTCTTGTATAAGTTAACAGATAAATAGAAAAAAAACAGTTTTAAATACATGTTATGATTTCGTCAAAACCTTATAGTTTCAAATTTATTCATAGGATCACGGCTGTATGTTTGAATGTAAAAAAAATATTCACGGGTCTTCAGCCAATAAGGTTTATTAAAAGTTGACTTGTTTTGCGTCCAAGCTTTCGGTCATTATATCGTGACCTTCGTCAGGGCTAAAAATTATTTTATATTCTAATGTACAATATATAAGAATTTTCTGGCAACTTACAATCAAAACTAGTTTAACTCAATTTTGGCAATTATAACATTTTAAAAAATATTGTAAAAAATTGATAAAATATTAGAATAACATATAGAACTACATAAAATGTCAAAGTCAATCTACTTTGTTTCAAAATAAATAATTTACGAGGTATTAAAGGAATACTTGATATTTGATGTTAACTAATTTAGTAATAATGGCAAGGTGTATTGGTACAAAATTATCGATTATTTAGTGATAAAATATAAGAATAAATTGAGCTTAAATCATCAATTTCAGTTCTCTTATTCATAGAATTAGTTTTATTTATTTCGACCATTTCTAAAAATAACCTTTTATTTAAATTTGTTTCTGTGTGGAGAATTTTGATTTCATTAAAGTTTGGTATGTGACCAGTAATATATGCATGTTCAGATAAAGCAGAAGTATTTTTTTGAAGTCTTATGTCACTTTTATGTCCAGAAATTCTATTTTTTAGATTTTGTGACGTTTGTCCAATATACTTTTTATCACAATTATTACATGGAATTGAATATACTAAATTTGAGTAATTTAAAGCAATAGTTTTATCTTTTAATTTTGAATATAAATTACCAATAGATTTAACATTTTTTAGTGCTAATTTTACAGGTTCATTTCTAAAAATTTTTATTATTTTCGGAGTAAGTTCTTTGATATATGGAAATGAAGCATAACAAACATTTGAAATATCATTATTGATGTTATCATGAATATTATTGTTGATGTTATTTATTCTAATGTTAAAAAGCAATTTTTTTAGGAAATTTAATGGATAACCATTATCTATAAGGATGTCTTTAAGTTTGTGTAAATTTTTATTTATTAAAGTAGGATGCACTAGGTTTATTATTCTATTTTTTAAAGCTAAAACTAAATTAATTTTCATTTTATTACTATGATAAGAAAAATAATTTAAATATCTTTTAGAGTGGACAGGTTTTAAATACCAATCGGTAATTAGAATATTATTGTTTTGTTTAATTATCATTGTATCTAAAAAAGGTATTTGATTATTAACTTCTATTTCAATAGTGAATTGTAATTTTGGGTGGTAATTATTAAAAACTAAAAGAATTTCATTTATTTTGTCACTAGGAATACAACAAATAATATCATCAACAAATTTTTTAATAAA
>MU181947.1:365532-388457 GCA_016904865.1 Pissodes strobi
TTTATTAAAAAATTTGTTGATGATATTATTTGTTGTATTCCTAGTGACAAAATAAATGAAATTCTTTTAGTTTTTAATAATTACCACCCAAAATTACAATTCACTATTGAAATAGAAGTTAATAATCAAATACCTTTTTTAGATACAATGATAATTAAACAAAACAATAATATTCTAATTACCGATTGGTATTTAAAACCTGTCCACTCTAAAAGATATTTAAATTATTTTTCTTATCATAGTAATAAAATGAAAATTAATTTAGTTTTAGCTTTAAAAAATAGAATAATAAACCTAGTGCATCCTACTTTAATAAATAAAAATTTACACAAACTTAAAGACATCCTTATAGATAATGGTTATCCATTAAATTTCCTAAAAAAATTGCTTTTTAACATTAGAATAAATAACATCAACAATAATATTCATGATAACATCAATAATGATATTTCAAATGTTTGTTATGCTTCATTTCCATATATCAAAGAACTTACTCCGAAAATAATAAAAATTTTTAGAAATGAACCTGTAAAATTAGCACTAAAAAATGTTAAATCTATTGGTAATTTATATTCAAAATTAAAAGATAAAACTATTGCTTTAAATTACTCAAATTTAGTATATTCAATTCCATGTAATAATTGTGATAAAAAGTATATTGGACAAACGTCACAAAATCTAAAAAATAGAATTTCTGGACATAAAAGTGACATAAGACTTCAAAAAAATACTTCTGCTTTATCTGAACATGCATATATTACTGGTCACATACCAAACTTTAATGAAATCAAAATTCTCCACACAGAAACAAATTTAAATAAAAGGTTATTTTTAGAAATGGTCGAAATAAATAAAACTAATTCTATGAATAAGAGAACTGAAATTGATGATTTAAGCTCAATTTATTCTTATATTTTATCACTAAATAATCGATAATTTTGTACCAATACACCTTGCCATTATTACTAAATTAGTTAACATCAAATATCAAGTATTCCTTTAATACCTCGTAAATTATTTATTTTGAAACAAAGTAGATTGACTTTGACATTTTATGTAGTTCTATATGTTATTCTAATATTTTATCAATTTTTTACAATATTTTTTAAAATGTTATAATTGCCAAAATTGAGTTAAACTAGTTTTGATTGTAAGTTGCCAGAAAATTGTTATATATTGTACATTAGTATATAAAATAATTTTTAGCCCTGACGAAAGCCACGATATAATGACCGAAAGCTTGGACGCAAAACAAATCAACTTTTAATAAACCTTATTGGCTGAAGACCCGTGAATTATGTTTACACTTATAGTTTCAAGTATCGTGTAAACATTAAAAAAGACAGTGCGGTTATTCTTTTCGCAATGTCTAAGTCTGAGCGTAAATCCTGAGAAGTTATTGATATAGTCGTCTTCCACTTAACGAGGCGGGTCTTGATCTCCGAATCAAATCAATAAAACCAGTGGTTCTAAAAATATTTGGCAATATAAAAAGCAATATGGTCGCCAATAAACAGCTGATTTTCTATAAAATGTTATTATAATAGGTTAAAGTTGACTTCAAACTGACATGAAAGTGACAATAATTTTGGCAAGGGATGCATTTATCCCGTTCCAAAATTATATTTTAGAGGTACGGTCAAAAAGTCTGTACTTCTATCCGAGACTCTTCCGCCTAAATTTCACCCTATGCTTGGAATTAAGATAAATTAACACAAATTTATAAGGTAAGTAATAAAAAAATTCATGTTTAAATATTTTTTGATGGTTTATAATTTCAAATTGATTGATTGAACATGATTAATAAAATAACTAGCTCTAACCTTAAATTAATACTCAAAAAAAATAAATAACATAATATTAATTTCTTTATATTACTATCAGCGTTTTTCGTTTTTTACAAACATTAACTGTTTCTTCTAATATTCTATTTTATTTTATTTAGTGATATGGTTCTTAAACTGCTTAGTATTTCAAAAATTAAGAAAAAGTCGCAAAAGCACTGAAACTTAGTATAGGATCTATACAGGAAATTGTTCAGGAAGCAGAAGAAGCAACGGCGTACAATAAAAAATAATATTGAGACCATAGACGAATAATGTATAGAAATTTATGTGAGAAACATAATCATCAAGCGGCGAAAACGAAAAAAGAAGACTAATCACTTACTTACTTAAAAATTCTTTATTCCTTTAGACAATACAAAAACTTGTATAGGATCCGTCACACATAAACACGTAGAATGTATAAATAACATTTCAAAACTTATATAATATTACTTAAGACAAACAAGTAAAATATATACATATTTTTATATAACAATGTGTTAACTAAGCATTGCAGTTCGAAATTCTGTCACACTATAAGGACATGTCTCGACAATAAATTTTTTGAGTGATATTTTAAATAAATAAGAGTTTTACACTCCTTTATTGATAGGGGTAAGTTGTTATAGATCTCCAGGCCAATAATTGCAGGCGACTTTTTACTTAAATTTAATTTCTTAAAGGGTTTCTTAAAGGGAATATTAAAATTATTCCGTTTTCTTGTGTTGTGATGATGAATATCTTTATTCTTTAAACAATTATCTTTATTCTTGAAAGAAAGAACACACACCTCCAATAAGAATATGCCCGTGAGCGTTAAGATGTTAAATTTTTTAAAAATATATCTGCAGGAAGTTCCAGCGGTTACTCCAGCGATACATCTCAAAATCTTCTTTTGCCACACAAACACATCTGCCGCCAGTATGGAGATCCCCCAAAACATCACTCCGTATTTTAGCCTGGAGTGAACCTCTCCATAGTACACAGAGAGCAACTCAGGGAGCTCCAACACTTTCGTAAGACTCCTGAATAGGTAAAGTATTGACGACAATTTTGTCTTAAGGATCGAACAGTGAGTCTTCCAGCATAAAACATTGTCGATGTTAAGTCCCAGAAAGCATACACCAGAAGACTACTTTAGACTCTGCCCAGCGACGTCAATTTTGAGTGTCATGTCGTTTTTGTTTTGGACTTGATGGAAACGTACAACGTTCGTTTTGGAACTATTTAAATACACTGAGTTGCTGCTAAACCAATTATCCAGTTCTAAGAGATTTTCGTTACAGACCTTCTGGATTGTATCATGTTGTCTATGTGATACAATTAGTGAAGTATCATCTGCGTACATAGTAGCCGATGCCGCGTCCCTAAGACAGGACTCCAAATCATTAACGTAAAGAAGAAAAAGCACAGGGCCCAATATGGAACTCTGTGGGACCCCGACCTTCACGGACAAAGTCTCCGAGAAAACACCGTTAATATCCACCATCTGCTGTCTCCTGGTCAGAAATGAGTGCACTCTATCTCCAGCCGTTCCTCGTACTCCATACACGCCCAACTTGTACATAAGACGGTCATGCAGAACACAGTCGAATGCCCTGCTCAGATTACAAAAGACCCCAACAGGGCACTCACCGCCCTCAAAACATTCCAATATTGGACCATAAAAATCTGACACAGCGGACTCCGTTGATCTTTCGGATTGAAAACCGTGTTGATTCCTTGATAAGATTTTGCATTTATGAAGAAAAGATTCTAATCTTGAAAGAAAACTGTATTCAAATATTTTACTGAAGCTAGATGAGACAGCGACAGGCCTATATTTATCAACTTTCTTTTTGTCGTGTTTTTTGTGTATTGGTATGATCTTGTTTAGCTTAAGTTGTTTGGGGAATCTGCGTGACTAAAAGATAGATTAATCAATATGCACAGTGGTTTGACTATGCACTCAGACATCTGTTTAAGTAAGTAACTGGAAACACCATCTGAGCCAGCAGATTTTTTATTTTTTAATTTAAAAGCAATGATGTGTCTAACCTCATCCTCTGTGACTGGGTGTAGAAAAATATTTCTTTCTTGTCGATAATCATTAGATTTAATATTTTTAATGACTTCTAAAGGAGCATAAATAAAAAAATTATTAAAACATTGCGCAATTTCTTTAGGAGGGGAAATGATATTATTTTTACTTTGAATGCAGTATTTAAATTCCTTATAATTTTTGTTGCTGATCTCCTTGACAATATTCCAGGAGGCTCTTGTTTTATTGCATGCAGTATTTATTTAAGTAGTGTTGATAGTGTGTTTTCTTGCAATTTTTTATTAATGTCTAATGTTTCTTTTTAGCTTTCTTATAATTTTGTGTAGAGAAAATACCTCTTTTATTAAGACGATATAATTCTTTTAAGTTTAAACTAGATTCTCTAATGTCCGAGTTCATCTAAGACTTTTTAACCTATTTTTTTGCTTTTTGAAGGGAAAGTGGATATTGAAATAATATAGAAAAATATCGTAAAATTGTTCGAATGCGTCGTCGACATACCCCGTTGATTCCAGAAAATTCCAGTCGAGAGCGTGCAAGTCAGTCCTAAAACTATTTATCGAGTCCAGTCGAAAAGTTCGTTTTGTCGTGAAACGATCGCTAGAATTCCCACCGAAAAAATCAGCAGTAAGCATAATATATTTATGATCCGAAATAATGTTGTCTAATACATCACAGTATACAGATTGCAAATTCGTGAATACAACGCCTAAAATACTATTTTTCCGAGTTGGCACGTTTACAATATTTTTCACGTTATATGAGGATAACATATTTATTAATTCGTTATAATTATTTGTGTTTAACATCGGGTCGACATTGAAGTCTCCTGTTAAAATTACTTTTGTTTTTGGTGTAAACCTTCCAAAAATATATGAAAATTACACGCCTGTCCTGGCGATCTATAACATACCAGAATAATTATTTTCCCTTTCATGGGTGAGTTCCATTCCACCCCGCAGATTTCAATGTCATATTCCCGACAATATTGACCAAGGTCAATTGACTCAACATCTAAGTCGTTTCTGCACCAGATGCCCACTCCGCCCCCTCGGCGTATATATCTGGAAAAGTTAGAGATGTTAGTAAAATTAGGGAAATTTATGGTATATAATGACTCTGGTCGAGACCGAGTCTCAGAAAAAAATAGAAACTCAAGGTCAAAGGCCTCGTTAAAAATATATTCTGATGTAATTAAGTTAACCTTTTCCGGATTTAACGACTCGGGCTTCATAGTAGTTCATAGCGCTTTAGGTACCTTACTTCATCAGTTTGCTTCAGAGTATCGTCAGATGGGGTCGTTCCCGTCGATAGAAAGGATTAATCCAAAGACGTATCCGTGACATCGTACTTTGGATCTTGAAGATGGAGATCACTTACACAGCACAAACTATTGTCTTCCTGAAGATTCTTGACGTTCTGCAGCTTGTTAACACATCTCCTATGATAATGAGTACCACAGTTGACACATACTACTCGATTTCTAAACGAATTCAACTTGCAAACACCACAAATATTCGCTTTTTGCAGATCATCTGCCACTCCTCCTAAGACTTTAAATGAACTGAAGTATGTTTTACTAAAAAAAAAACTAATATGCCCTAATATGACATTGCTACGGCATCCTTTGATTTGGAAAAGTGAAATGAAAATTTTGGAAGAGGGCCTTGACTTAATATTTTTCTAAACATCTGAGCATCTGAATAATACTTTTGACAGTTCATTTAATTTAAAATACGATGTTTTATCGTCTAAAATTCGTTTGAAACCGATTTTAAATGGCAAAATTGAATAAAAATCCGAAATTTCCGGTCTTTTTAGGGCGATAGCCGTAGCTTCGGACGAATTTGTTGTGGATTTTAAAGCGAATATTCATTTACGTTGCCTGAAAAATCACGAGACCGTGGCACTGAACCGCTCAGGGCACTGTCAGGTATGCGCAGTGCCCGACACTCCAACTTTCCGATTTCGTTAGAGATGAGTAGCTGATTATTGAATAAGCTGTGCTAATATTCAATTTCCGAGTCATCTGACTCTTCGGAAGTGCTTGTATCATCCCATGCAGTTGAGATGATAAGAGGCTCTACTTGAATGTCCAATATTTTTTCTCTGTACCATCATTCTAAAATAATTCCTTCTGTATGGTCCACTGCTTTTCTCCAGTAGTCATCCATTATGTGTTCTAAGGCTTTCTCCCAAATTTCTTCTACCTGATGAGAACTTAGACCATCGCCAACATTTTTGTCATAAAATGACTTTGCTCCAGCACAAATAAGTTCGATTGCATTGAATTGACAATAATACGGTGGTAATCGAAACATCTCATGTCCGTGTTCACGCAACATTTCAACGACGTATATTTTTTGTTTTTGGCTTTAACAGTTCGGACTTTAATAAATCGGGTGATGGATTCTGATTTTCCTTGATCAGCCATTGAAATATTTGTTCTTTTTTCCATGATCAATTTAGGTGTTTATTTAATGTTCTAGAATGGTAAAACGCGTTGTCAAGGACAATTCATCCAAATTCGATATAAGTTTTTCCCTGGTCCATTTTTCAAAAAGCTCACAGTCCATGTTGTCGTGATACTCAGTACTCTTGGATTTCGAAGAAAAAATTAAAGTTGGTCCTTTTATAAAACCGGTATTTGAGCCCGCATGTAATATGATAAATCTTTTTCCGGATCCACAACCTTTTTTTCGTTCTACCGACTTTATCGAATCGTCTTGCCATGATTTAGACCCGCTCCCATTTGAAAACATC
Organism: Pissodes strobi; assembly: GCA_016904865.1. Classification (NCBI taxonomy): domain Eukaryota; kingdom Metazoa; phylum Arthropoda; class Insecta; order Coleoptera; family Curculionidae; genus Pissodes; species Pissodes strobi. Next base: position 372,163 of record MU181947.1, read on the forward strand.
CATAAAAACAACTTTTCTAAATTTTGAATGATGGTTTTCTACATATTTTTAAAAAAATGTAACCACTTGCAAATCGTGGTAGTTCGCACAAATATCTTCGGTTGCAGTCCTTTTTGTAACGAAACCCTAAATGTTTTATGAGCCTAATTGATTTGAGTCCTATATACAGAATTTCTTTTTCCCTTAAAGCATCCCTTAAAACTGGCAGCATTATTTTTTTTCTTGATGCATACAGATCGTATATAACATTTCTTACATTCATTTTTACACACTCCCCTATGGTCTCGGTCTTCTTTTTTCTTGTACGCCGTTGCTTTTTCTTCACTGGCAATCCTCTACGATTTTCCTGAACAATCCTCTGTATAGATCTTTAAACTAAATTACAGTGCTTTGGCGACTTTTTCTTGAATAGTCTTGGGGTTTATTATATTGTCGGTATCAGTAGCCTCTTTTTCTTAATTTTTGAAAAAACTAAGCAGATTAAAAACCATTTCTTTCGCTTGAGGATGCAAGAAACCTGCAAATGGATTACGCTTCGCCATAATCGCGATATTCTTTATGTTCACTAACAGATTTGTCAAAAATTTTAACCTTTCTGAGAATTTAATATTATTTCACTGCCATTTTTGCGTAAAAACGTAAGGTAATGTAAGGTTTTAAAATTGAAATAGCGATTGGTCAAAAGTATTTGGGTATCACGTGGTACCAGCAGTTTTATCCAATAACGATTGGTTATCTAATAAGAAACGAGTTTTAGGCAAGCACCTATTCAAGTCATGTGACTTGGCAGAAAGCCTAATTATCATTTTTGTAAAGTCTGGAATTTTATATGTCTGTTTCTTTTCCAAACAATAAGGGTGAATAAGCCTATCATGTTTATGATACGGATGTGTTTATAATGCTAATTTAATATGAATTTGAGAAAAATAAGGTTAAATTAGTTGGTCGTAGATAATTTCATAACCCGCCTCGTTAAGTGGAAGGCGACTATACTTCAGGCTCCGGAAAAGAAAAGGTAACTTTAATTCGGTCGTAAAAACGTAAGACTTTATTCAAGAAGGATAACTCAACTCTTACAGACCAGCATTATACCTTAATATTGATGCAAAAAGTGAAACTGATTTTAAAATAAATCCTAGCAGCAGTAGTCCTCGAAAACAACTTAATGAGTTAGTTCAGGAAAAAGAAGGAAAAATGTAATGGAAGGACAAAATATACACTTATTCTCTAATTTTCAGGAAATTTCATTAATTGATGTGTTTTAGGTTCCGTAAAGTACGTTCGAATTTAGTTAAAGATTAGTTTATTTCGTCTTAGGCTATTTCCTGAAATCGGAGAATCATCAAAAGCAGTTGATGGTGATTTGAACACTATAAGCAGCCAAAGTGATGGATTAAACAAACAGTGAGTGCCTTCTTTGAGGTAATTAAGATGATTCTTGTTTTTGCATAATAAAAAGTAAAATGCCGTTGTTTTGGGCCAAAAGTATGGTGATACATCGAGTAGTTCAGAATCAGAAGCCGAAAAACTCGAATGAAGCAGCTTAAAAGAACCCGAAAATAGAAAAGAAATTCTCACCAAAAGGTCACTAGTATGTTAATGCCAAAGGTATAGATAAATCTGCCAGTAAAGATCGTACAGATGTTTGCTGTTTTAAATAAATGCAATCAAGAGATTAATGATGTTATAAGACAAGAAATTTAGAAGTATTATTATTTATTGGGCCAAAATGGAAAACACGTATTTATACTAAATATGACAAGGAAAACATTGGTGAAGAAGAAGAGAAGTTCTTAAGCAGATTATAAGTCATTCTCTTTTGATTACTATTTTGAGATGAAAATTGAAAAGCACCGTATATACAAGCAGCTTTTTTTTTAAATGCGCCAGAGACAAGAAAGAGCAACTCAACGATAATAAATCATCCGAGAGTATAGAAAGCTGCCATGCCTTGTTTGTCTGTCTTCAGGGGAAGTGAACGTAGATGGCGCATGGGTCGGACGCTGTCATGCCCGCCAAATTCAAATTAACCATTTAAAAAGAAATCTATGTTTATTCAAAATTTGGAGGTTTAGTTAAATAAATACTCCCATCAAACTCATCTCTCTTTGGTTTTGATATATATTTTTCTTACAGACAATACGAATATATCACTAAAAGAAATAACATTGTAAAACTGAATGGCCAAATAGACTCTGAATCTTCCTTACCATTTATTAGATTTAATATAAACATATATATATTTATTATCACTATTAGCTGTAAAGGATTTCAATTATTGATTAAGGGATTTGACAGAACGCAAAAACAATCGAAAGTGGCATAAGTGCATCTGAATGACAAATGCAAATAATATAAGGACAAAGACATTGCAGATTCACACTTCCACTTCACTATTACCTTAAATTGTCTATTAAAAAGCACAAATTAAATAATATACATTGTAATTACTAATAAAAGTCAATAATTAACGTAAACAGCAAAACCAAACAAAGCGGACATCAAAAATGCCAAACCTGGCTCGTCATCGGCGCGCTTCCCCATTCTAGTGCAGTGTTGTCAAATTGAAAATATTTGATTCATCGCATGTCTTGACAAGCGATGACTGCTCCACCTACGTTCGCTTGCCTAGATAAATGACAAGGAAATAAGTACAGGAAGTTACGTGAAACAAAAAGAGATAAAGAACAGTGGATAAATTTACGGGGGCAGTTACCAGTCTCTAACTTGTCTCTGAATGCGCTTTGCGTTAGTCAAAAACCAGTGTTGAATATTTGCCTTACATAAAGATTCATGTTTCAATCTGGTTTGCATTTTTAGATTTTGGTTTACACAGATTAAAAGTATATAATAAATATAAATGTTTGTGAAGTTGTAAACTTTTTTGAGATTATTTTCAAAATGGGTTACCCTTACGTTTGAAATATGGGCTAGCCCATATTTGCAACATGTCAATAATTAATGATATGTTTTGTTTTAGAAACTTATGGTAACTTTCAATTTAAACGTCAAGAAGAAACATAACACTTGGGATACAGATAACATGAAAAGTGCTGTTCAAGCAGTAAGAGAAAAAGTATGAGTACTCTAAAGGCAGCTAAAACATTTGGCGGTACAAGTACTACAGTACAGACATTAGCCAAAATTGACCATCTTAGCATGGAGCAGACTGTTCAAATTATTAAACTTAGGCGAGGTACAGTATAAAATCCTGAACTGGAAGAAACATTAGTTCGCTATATTCTTGAAATGAAAGCCAAGTTTTATGGCTTAACCCGCGAAAACATTAAACGTATGGCATTTTGCTTGGCAAAAAAAATAGGAACAAAGCGTACTTTTGGTGATACACGATCAGCAGAAAGGCGCTGGTTACATCTGTTTCTGAAAGGCATACAAATACTTTGTCAGTTAGAAAACCTACTGGGACATCTTTCGCTAGCGCCAAAAGGTTTATCAAAGAAAGTGTTGACAACTATTTATACTTTTGCAGGAGGCGTATACAAACTACAAGCAGCGAATAACAACTACGATAAGAAGATTCACTCTACGCGGCGGCACGTCAACGGTATGTCTCCTTCCCCGCGCGAAAACTAGCATGATACTGGCATGTGACCTTTGGACCTGGCGCACACTGGTCGAATTTCTAGGAAAGCTGGCCGTAATAAGGTTTACCAGAAATAAGATATAAAAGTAATTAAGTATTACACGTTTAATATATCGTGTTTTACACAAATAATTGTTGAATTTTTTGCTCATCATCTATATTTATATATAGGGAGTATCAATTATCACTGACGATAAAAATCATGTATAAAGATCATTTGTATGTTCTTAAATCGTTCTAAAAAATGATTTTGAAAATTAAGGGCTCCTTCGTGGTAAAAAAGGGTTTTAAATTTTTAATTCGATGATCCAAATTTTGATTTTGCAACGGTTAATTCAGGACTCTTACGAGCGAAATGAATGTTAAGCGGACGACAGAAGCGCGTTGATGAGGGCCTGCAATTTTGCCAAACATGTATTTCAGAGTTATCGCTATTTTTAAAAATTAATCTAATAGGGACGAAACTAGTAAAAAATATAGAAGCATCAGTGCAGCTGTTGTTCAAAAACACTTGATTATATACTATTCCAAGGTAATATCAAAGTCATATTTACAAATTAAAACTAAATTATAATTTTTTTTTCTGCTGATTCAGCCAAATTATTTGTTACCTCTTTTTATAATAGCATCAGTCTTGCATCAGCAATAATATTCTACCTAAATTTCAGCTTCAGTTTCACTTACTACAATATTATGGGATTAGGGGTGGGTGACAATAATCGATTATTCGATTCACTTTTAAGATATTACCGATTAATCGACTTATCGATTAATATTTCAGAAAATATCGATAATCGATTATTTCGATTAATCGATTATTCAGTTATTTGCTAAAATATTAAGCGTTTAATCGATTATCCAATTTCTTGCCCACCCGTACCGATAAATTTACAACAGATACAGCTTTTAAAATTCCAATTTAATAATGCGTTGCGTTAAGGGTAATTTAAATGACATTTGAAAATACTTTCAGTACAACATATGAAGCAAAAAAAAAACAGAGAAACGTAAATGCTCAAACAAGACAGCAGCAGGGAAAACTGCTCACGTTACAAACTTAGCCAATAGGGGATCATTTCAACGCGCCATTTTCTGATAATCTGGCTTCAGTTGTTGCACAATTAGGTATAACACAACACATAACCTCAACGGAGTGTTCGCACGTTAGCAGTATAGTACATCAGTCTTTATCTTTTTATTATGTATTTGGGCAAAACTATATGATAAAAAGGATCACTCTCCGCGGCGGCATGTCAACAGTGTGTCTCTTTCCCCGCGCGAACACTAGCAGAATATTGGCAGGCCATGATACAAATAAAACAATCAGGCGACCTTTGACGCGGCGGCCATAGACAGCTCATCCTTTTCTTATGTCAGATTAATTTTCACGCCTAAATTCTATAGTTGAGTCAGTATTCGATATAAGATAATATCGCTATTTTTTAGTTGTTTTGTATTACAAAATAGGAATGAAATATACAGTAAAAATATTGTGCGAACCCTTTAACCAATTTTAAAATCACCCAAAACGCCAAAATTTAATTGAATATTAAAAGATGGGGCAAATTCGAGCAACATTTTCTTCTTGATGTCTTTTGTCAGAATATTAGTATTCGGAAATATGGTGAAATCATTAACACAAAATCAAAATCTTTTCAATATTAGTTATTACATACCTTGAGTATTGTTATCAATAATAACTAATTAAAAACGTTAACAGATTTTTGAAACAGCCAGTTGAATACAAACTTTATCAAAATATTTATTTGGTGATAATAATAAAAAAACCATAACGTAAGTTTGACAGGGCGCTGCAAACAATTCAGAAGATATCAATTGTGTTTTTACAAAGCCAAATAGAGTATTAGAGTGCTATAAATAATTTCGTCATAAATTTGATTAGATATAACGCAAACGAAAATATAGTTTATGGCCAGCTTTTATTTAAATTCAACCTGTGTGCGGCGAAGTTCGCCGAACGTTACCAGGCAACGAAGACGATTCCTTTGTAGCGCTCTCTTGCCATTAAGTGGGCCTTCTTGTCATAGTTAATATTCGCTGCTACAAGTTCCCAGCTAATCGCGTGTATAATGTGCATGAGACAGGTCTGACTGTTGTACAAAATAGACTCGCTGAAGTAGTCGGTCGTACGGGTGAAAGACAAATTGCCTCTTTAACGTTATTGGAGAGGGGCTCTTTAATCACTCTGATAGCCTGCATGAGTACAGGTGGAGATTTCATACCACAGATGCTCATATTCCTTAGAAAAAAATATGAATATTCAACTAATAAAAGACACCCCTCCAGGATCAATATTAGCAGTTCATCCTAGTGGATGGACTCAGGCCGCGTCATCCGCCCTTATGATAATGGAAACTAAATTAAAATATCTTTAGGAATGTTGAAGAGGAATTTGGCAATAAAATACTACCCAAAATACTGCTGCAAAAATTCAAATTACGTAATTTTTCTTTTTTTGGAAAACGTTGTTACTGTACGTGAAACCTTGTGTCACTGTAAGCGTTTTACCTGAAATCTTATGGTAATTTTCTTTTGGCTGTGTAAGTCTAAAATAAAACTTAATTATGTAAAGCCTCTGACACATTGAAACGTTCGTTCGCATTCGTTTGCGTTGCTATCCGTTCGCTGGAAACGTTCCTCAAGGCTTGCCACACTTGAACGAATAACCTGAAATATTTGCACCTTTTGATCTTTTTAATATACCGACAGGGACGGGAAACGTTCCTTTGAGTTGCCGACCCTTGGCGGCCATTCGCGCCATCATTCAATCGCTGGAAATCACCGTCCACATCTGCCAACGAATGAGAGCGAATCCTCAGTAATGCGAACGAATGGAAACCTTCGTTCCAAGTCATTGACATTGCTGATGATTCGCCCCCATTCGTTTGCAGCTGTGGACCGTCATTTCCAGCGATTTTATGAGGGCGCAAATGGCCGCGAAGAGTCATCAGTGCGAACGAACGTTTGCCGTCGCCTATCGGTAAATTAAAACGATCAAAAGGAAATCCCTTGACGCGTGTGGACGCGTATGAAAAAGAATATCAGTTTTCTTTAAGGGCGCGAATTGATGGAACGCTGTGGATGCAAATATTTAAAAATATTGGAAAAAAATGGCCAAAACACCACATTATTATTCAGTGCCACAAAAGTCACAATCATAAATCCTTTTCAGCACCTCCAAGTTACATGGCACCACAACTTAGACACTAAACATTAAACCCATAGTTCACCTTTGCGGTCTTCAGAAAATCTAGTTTTATAAAATATTCATTCCTCATCTAAATCATCGGTTTTCTTTAATCGAGGCATATCATCCATATCTAAATCGTCATCCGCTGGTCTTCACTTTCAGACTCTTCTCTTGGTTGCTGCTTTTTATTCTTCTTTGAAGCTTTGGACATCGAGATCTCTTCGGTTGATTGAGAAAAACACTCTTCTTTAATTGCTTAACATTTTGCTTATTTTGATTGGCCGTGCTCAACAATAATTGGTGTTTGTAAGGGGATGAAGTAATTACCGCTGCTTGCGATGCTTGCCTACCCCTATTTGTGGTTTTCTTTGTAGATATTGGCAATAGAAAAATCTCGAATAGTGGCAATATTTTTTTGCATTTCAGATGGTCCAGGTTGAAGGTTGTCTTAACTGGATGGCTCTATATTTGACTGAGATGTGCTTGGTGTTATTGTCATTCCCCCTGAAGTCGAATCAAAGAAAACATTGCTGGCGTACCAACCATTCGTGGGGTCAATTAAGCCACGTTCGAGGTGCAGTGTTCTTTTTCTGTTTCTATTACAGCAGCAGGATATTCTGTTTCTGAAAAAGCGTTTTTATTTAGCGGAAATATATCGGTAGCACGTAGTATACAAATCATGCCTTAAAGAAGGCACCCATGAAGGTTTCGTCGAGAGATTGTAGTTTGTGTGTTGAATGAGGGAGTAATGAGATTATCACCACACGGTTTTCTCTCGCCATATTAACCAGCGTTTAAATTACGCTTATGTCTATAATGTTCATCCAACACTAAGAGAACAGACAAAGTTGAAAATGACTTCACAGTGTTAATAAAATATCTAGGCGCCCTAGCAGCAGTATTTTGGGTAGTATTTCTCGTGAAACAAACTTAAAAATTTGTTTTCGTAACAAACATTGAAATTTCGCTTTGGAACCTACTGCCTTCAGCCCTCGATTAGAGGTCATCATATTGGCATTAGAGCTAAAATTACAGAAATATCATTTTTATATGATTTTACAAATATTCAGAAAGATTAAGGTACAATATTTTAGATAAAAGCATCTAAGGTAAGATATTCAGCAAAGATTTATATTGTTAACATGAAATTTCAACGGAAATGGTAATGCATAAATATGTGCATCCCATTGTATTTCGCCAAGATCAAAGAAAATATGATTCCTATAAAGCATGGAAGCTTGTCATTTTAAAATTTTCCACGGCTTTGTGTATTTATCAATCTACTAGAAACCTTAGGTGAACTTCACCTTGTCCAGGCGTATTGTGTTTCGATGTTCGGCTCCTTAATATGATACCTTAATGATATATAGCCTAAAGCTCGACTCCATTCCTTACATAATAGATGTGGAAAACCTTATTAAATGAGGTTTAGGAGTTTTCAGATATTAGAAGTCACACAAAAGTTTATGCAATAACCTCATCGAATTTTACTTTATGCTGTGTCGAATATATTTATAAAATTCCCATTCTTCCGTATTGAATCATTTGAATATTTTTTTGTTGTAGTTATTCACCATTCGCGAATAGTAGACCGTTAAAAATGATATATTAAAATACTAGTTTTAAAAGATCGCATTTTTTCGCATAAGTACGAAATTAGGAACCCGCATAAAAAAAATAATTAAAATCTGGTCACAATCAATAGTTGCACGGCCATCTTCTGATTTTCGACGTTATTACTACTAGATATCTCTTCTAAGGCGAGCCTTGACCTAATAGCTATTTGTGTAACAAGGGTGTTAATCCCATGAATAAAAAGGGGTACTTTACACATGAGTAGCATACAATTTTTTTTCTACTACCAAGAAACATACCTACGAATTTTTTTTTATTAAATTACTTTACGCACTAGGTGGTAAAATAATTCATATTCCCATTCATAAAAAGCGTCACTTTACACACTGCTGCTGCTGATCGGGACTAGAATAAATTAATGTTTTGGCCCATGATATTTTAATGTTTTCGACTAATGCTGGATTTTAAATAAATATAATAAAATGCTACTAAACATTTTAGCGCGCTCTCCTAGAAAATACTTCGTTTGATATAGACAATGATAATATAATAACCAGCCAACAGTTCTAAAATAATAACAAATTTATAATATGTCTAATAACTTGATTATAAACAAGACACTTTTGCAAGTGCGTGTACTTCTAGGAAAAATAAAAACAATGATCTAAACTAAGATTAAGAGAAATGCAAAAACATATATGTGTCACAATAATCGTCGCGGAGCCGCGACGAACACCATTTTTTGGGAAACCACGGTAAACATATTCTCATTTATCCTGCTGGGGAAGAAAACTGTGTACGACTATTAAAGGTTGAACTCGTAGACTACTCAGCGTCCGTATCAGCGAACATATAAATAGGAATAACTGTGCTCCTGGAGAATATTTACGTAATTACAACCATAGTTTCAGCCCTCACTTTAATTCAAAAAAAATCTGCATAGCATCTCATGAAAAAGCTTCAATCGACTGGGCATTCTAGAGGATATCGAGATCAACAGCAAACTGCTTCTAAACAGCCATTGCCTCAGCACTTAGGTTAATCTTAACATATCATACATTACACAGGAGACGTCTTGATTAAAGTTATTTTGTGTTCACACATATAAATTTCACTTAATTTAGTGCTTTCTTTATCTCCTTTTTTCTTTAGTTATGTAATAAGGAAATTTAATTTATTTTTAACCTCTTCATAATCCATATTTTTCGGTGGAGTCAGTCTTGCCCATCTCTACTGATTATAAATACCCTTAACAAAATATTTATCTTATCGATCCTCAAATAAGAATTATACAATCCAAAAGGAGGGAGGGCAATCTTATAGATTGGGTTGTGCTAATTAATATCTGTTCTTAATGTGGTTATTATTTTAATTAGTTAAGTTATTTATTTTTTTCAATCTGTTCGAGTTGAATTGGTCTTGCCCATCTCTGCTACACTAATATTAATACCCTTAATCAAAAAAATAAATCAATAAATCAAAAATTCTACCGGCTTCTGGTATGTTGGGTCGGGCTAATATCTGCTTTTAATTTAGTTTACTTTTTTCAAATTTTAGGTCACCACTTATTCTCAATTAATTAAAACTTCAAATATATTTTTCTGCTAATCCAGGTTACCTAGCATTGATTACATCATTTTGTTAATCTCATCTAGCTTAGTGGCAGCCAGTCTGTTCTTCAGGCTGACTTTATAAAATTGGGTACTTTATTTTATCTTCTAGATTTAACGCTTAGATTTTAAGATTTAAATTTACCGCTAATTCTCGGCGGACCACTTCCTGCGCCATCAGTCTACTTGTCAAGACTGGCAATAGCGACACATTTGACATTTCACCAAAAGCGTGGTTCAACCCTCGTTTTTGTTTTTTAAAATAGAATTATGTGAATCTCTTTTTTAGAAATGTGACCTGTAATTTGTGAAATTGTGATGTGACCGTTGTCTATAGGTGTTGTTTGTTTCTCTTCGTTAATATGTTCTTCGGTTCCACTGACAAGTAAGCGAAAGAACTACCATTTTCCATTTTATTCTACTCCAATAAATTACTACAAAAAACACCATTCTCACTTTACACACTTAATTTAATTCCTTTCATGTCTTAACAATTTTAGAATCTTAATATGACAATGTCATAATTTTCTTTTCCTAAAAATCTACAGCAGTCACTGACTTTCCGTTAATGGGTGGTACTTTTACTTACTTTCCAGGTAGCACTGATGATGGCTTAGGCCGAAAGCGCTCTATACGAAGTCCTTTTTGGATTAAAAGTTTTGCATGGAATACATTTCGTATTCTTTCTTTATTTCCTTTCTTTTCTTTATTCATCGGAAGAAAGATTTGTTGCTTTGTAATTAGACATAACTTTTGGCCTATTTTTATAGTTTGAGTACTTTTGATGGTAGAGAAAGCAGAGGGTACGTTATTTTTGGTGCGATGGATTTTTTTGTATGGTGTTGTGATAGTAATTTTAGGTGTTAAGCGTTTTAATCAACAGCAGTTTTTTAAACGATAGTATTGAATGGGGTGGCATTGATCAGGTGTGATCAATCTAACCCCGCATTCCGTAGGTTCCAAAAATTAATTTATAATATTTCTTTGCAGATTTAAAAATATCAATCATAATGGGAAGAACGCGCAAAAGGAAATTGGACAGTAGAACACATGGCAATTTTACTGCAGAACAAGTCAGTCAGGCATTGCACGATGTATTAGAAAATTAATTATCGCGAAGAAAAGCCGCAAAAAACACAATCTGTCCTAAGGAACGTTGAAAAACAAATACCATGGGAAGAAAATTAAGAAAACATATGGACAATCTATGTTTACATATGAAGAAGAAAAGGACATTATTAACAGTGTTTTATTTAACATGCCATCCCCAGTTTGCGCAAGTTCCACTAAGCGCCATGGATCTGAAAATGTTCGTCAAACGTTTTTGGACGTAAGTGTATCTCGATTAAAGAAAAATATCCTTGATATCGACTGGGTAAATAGCTTGTTAAAGAGACATCGAGGTATTGCTGGTAAAAGATTAGCAAGTAATATTAACCCATCAAGGACTGGCAGTTCTATTTTTAGCATCTGCATTGTAAGTTTCGTTAGAATTTGATAGATGATGCTAAATATTGGTTTTAGGTAGGTATGGACTCTAATACTCTAAACCGTATTTTAGTTAGTTTGGTTTTGATTTTGTTAGAGAGCATGGGCGCATAAGCTGCCAACTTATTTCGACAATACCCAAATGCTTTGAATAATGAATAATCGCGGACATAAATTTTGAGTAAGTATTTATTTCTTGTTTTGAAACATGTGGTGTGGTAAATGTTGCTATTGTATTTTACCTCCAAAGTATGTTCATTTTTGTATGTTGTATTTTGTCTTGGTTATACTACATGCTAACATCAGTCCAATGTATTATAAATTTTTTAAAGCGTTTTTTTTTTCAGGCGTGGTTTCTCCTGGCAGGAGGCGTTAGATATAGTCTATTCCGAAGGTATTGACGTTACTTACGTTGAACCCCCGAAGCTATTGTTTTGACGGATGAAGACTCTGCAGATGAGGGTACAACTGACAATCTTACGAGCCGCAACTTAGAGCTGGAGCCGAAGTCAAATTTTTCCACAAAGAAAACGCCATTGTAGGCCGATCTTTCCCAGAACGTCACTGCAGAGCAAGATTATCCAGATCTTTCCACTTCTAGTGTTTCAGCTTAAACCTAATCGTACTTCCCGAGAGTCCCAAGGTCTAAAAAACCTACAGCTGGATTAGCAGTGACCTTCAAGCTTAGACAAGCGATTTTCTCGAACCTGATTTTAAACAATTTACGGATCTTTCACGCGTTCAATTTTTTAAACTATTTTTTAACGACGAAATAATTACTTTTCCAATCGAAGAGACGTCTCGCTATGCTCTGTTTAAAAATTCACTCGATCCTTGGGTTTCTAAAAATGAAATTCTGCATAGCAATACTAATAGTTACTGGCTATGTAGTATTGCCAGGAAAAAAAATCATATTAGGAATCACAAGGTCAACCAGTCAACAAAAGAGGACACATCTTTGGGTGTCGAAATGGAGTCATTTGGAACGCAAAATTGAAAAAAGACATTTTTATATGCGTGTGCATGAAAGGTCGATGTTACTATTATTATTACGCGTAATCAGGCGGGCCTTCCGGGCTTCACAGATTTTACATAGCAATTTGAAACGAAACAAGTTAAGTCAGGCCCCACCTCAACTCAATTCCCTAAATTTGCTATTGTGGCTCCATTAAATGTTAAGAAAACACGAAGAACGCCAATGAGAAATAACCGAGTAAAATTATGGAAAAATTTTTATCGCCACTTTTCTTTCTACCTAAATTCGTATTTTTGGAAAGAAATATTTGCATATGAGAAAATAAATTACTGCTAAGGAAACAAGGATTATCCTCATGGTTCATTTTAGATATTCGGCAATTGTTCTAACTTTTGCTTTATTTTCTTTTAGAAGCTAATAAATAAGCTTGCTAAATCACTGCGCTTACCTCTAGTAAGTTTCGTGCAATTAGTTGCAACGATGTAGCAAACTTGTGCAATAAATTTTTTTATTGACGGAACGTATATTGTATATGATCGTATAATATTGTATAAAAAGATCACTGGATAGGCGATAACAGTTCATAAGTGGTAGTTAATTCACCCCATTTGCCAGCAGAGATACGTATTTCATTACAAATTATCCACTTCCTGTGGGTGCATTATTCAGAGATTTTAGGTGCTATAATTTTTTAATGAAATTTCTGTGACGTAAACAATAGAATTATTTTTTACTGAAAAACTCTAAGAGATACGAGAAAAATGCAAGATACTTAATTTGCTTAAAATTAATTTTTGTATCAAATCTAATAAGAATTTTGAGTGTGTAACAGGCCCGTATTATTGATTTTGCTAAATTCTCATAATCGTTACCCGGATCTCCGCCAATGAACTATTTCAACATGAACACAAAATAAAGTGCTCAAACCCTTTATTAAGGTGTGATAACTATTATTCGAATGTCGTTTCTCATTAATTATTAATAAAAAGAAAACACGAAGACATTTTTTTCCAACACCCTGTATTTTGAAAACGAAGCGACATTCGAAAAAAAATTATACCACATTTTCATCTTACAATTACTTGAGGATTCAACAGTTTAATTTTTTTACCGAGGTTAGGAAACACTTTGTATATAAACTGCTCTTCAAAAGTTAAGGATAGTTTGAATTTCAGGTAAAGTTTAAATGAGGATTTCCCACATAAAAATTAAATAAGTCTGAAATGTCTACTAGCGACTTAAAGGCGGTACTTTCAGCTTTAAGTTGTCATGTCAGGTCAGACCAATTAAATACAGGGTGACAAGTGAAGGAGAGCCGAAGAAACGAATTTATGATGTTCTGTAACTTTATTAGAAATAACTGCAGATTTTTTATGATGGTAGTTTTAGAATGCCGGTGTCAATATCTTGGAACGGTTTTTGATTTTTTTTTCAAATTATTATTTTTTACAAACTTATTTAGGTTTTTTGGAAATTTGAGTTATTTAATTTCAATCCTCTAATTGGCCATACTATTGACTCAAATTGGGCAGAAATGCATGACTGCACTTCATTGAAGGTGTGGTGTAATTTAATTTAATTTAATTATACAGGGTAACTCACGTGGTTGGTATAATGTCATTGACAATTTTTTCTTGTGGTACATCCTGTATATTTTTGGAGTTTTAAATTCTCCATAAAATTCTAGACATATCTGATTTGGCATACTCTATACTTAAATTCAATTGTTTTTGAAATATCGACGTTTAAAAAGTGACATTTTTCCGGATGGTGTCAATGGCTGTGTCACCTAGCAATTGGAAACGTTTTGTCAACATGACGGAACTGCAAATTAATTTCTCTAAGTGTCACTATCCCCAAGAGAAAGTTAAGTGCTGCTCAATCTAATATGGCAATTAGAATGATTACTGCTGGGCAGAATCAAACAGAAGTTGCTGCTTTTTTTAATGTTTCGCAAAGTGTCATATCTCGATTATTCAATAGGCATGCTGAAAATGGAAGTGTATCGGAAAGGCCTAGCACTGGACGGCCTAGAGATACTACCAGGGCAGAAGCTAGGTATACAGCAATATCTGCACGAAGGGAAGCACTTAACACCTGTAGGATACTTAAGCAGCAACTCCAATATGCCACAAGGTTACACGTTTCATAATCAACGGCAAGAAGGCGCCTCAATGAGATTGGCTTAAGATCTAGGCGTTTGTTGAGGAGAATTCCATTGACTCTAGCCGATAGACGGCGTCGACTGGATTGGGCAAGGGAGCGAGTTCATTGGGTAGAAGACTGGAAATCTGTACTTTTCACTGACGAGTCTCGCTATGGAAGATTTTCAGATAGTCGTCGGGTGCGAATAAGAGCTTTTCCCTTAACGCCAGGAAATCGTCGATCAGTGCAAGAAGTACATCCTTTCCGTGGAGGTACAATAACCGTTAGGGCTGAAATAAGCTACAATAACTGGACACAGCTGATGGTTTTATCTGGGAACATGAATTCTCAGATAAACCTGGATGAGGTAATTAACAATATTCTGCCAGTTTTTCAGCATGCAACAGTTGGTAACGGTTTTTATTTTTTTGATGATAATGCTCGTCCCCATCGAGCCGCTCGAGTATTATCAGCGCTGGCCATCCATGATATTCAGTACCTTCAACTGCCACCACGCTCGCCTGACCTCAACGTAATCGAGCACGCATGGGACATTACAAAGAGCATTGAATAACCACCAATCATCCTCCGAAACCATGAAGTAGCTCAGAGAGCTGTTGCCACAGCTTTGGAATGGTTTAGATCAGCGTATTTTCAACAACTTGATTAAAAGCATTCCAATGCGGTACAGGGCAGTGATAGAGGCCAGTGGGGGCTACACATTGTACTAGCGTCTCAGTTTGTGTTTTCATTGAAATAAAATTTGTTTTTCACAATTATTGATTTTCATTTTTTGCATCATAGCCGAAAAATGTGAGTTTGGGTTGAGTTGGGTCAAATTCACAAATTATCCGGAAAAATTCGTACTTCCGGTTTACTGGAAAGTTAATATCAGAATATAGCTTATTAAAAACTAAGACAGGAATGTGAAAGGTATTTCACTCTAAGTCAAACTGTTTAGATTCTAAAGGGGTTTAGAGTGACTAAGATGTCACTTTTCAAACGTCGATATTTCGAAAACAATTGAATTTAGGTATAGGGTATGCAGTGGCGGATTTGCAGTCTCGGCCGCCCTAGGCCCCAAGCTATCAGCCGCCCCTTTCTCAGCATCCACCATATAGACTACATAAAGAAATTACTTTATTGCCGCCCCTAAATCTGGCCGCCCTAGGCCCGGGCCTACCGGGCCTTAGGATAAATCCGCCACTGAGGGTATGCTAAATGAGATATGTCTAGAATTTTAAAGAGAATTTAAAAATCCAAAAATATACAGAATGTACCATAAGAAAAAATTGCCAATGACTTTATACCAACCACGCCCTGTATACTTAAATTACATTAAATGACACCACACCTTCAATAAAGGGCAGTCATGCATTTCTGCCCATTTTGAGTCAATAATATGGCCAATTAGAAAATAGAAAATACAAATTTCCAAAAGACCTACATAAGTTTGTAAAAAATAATAATTTGAAAAAAATTTAAAAACTGTTCCGCGATATTAACACAGCCATTCTAAAACTACCATCACAAAAACATCTGAAGCTATTTCTAAAAACGTTACAGAACATCATAAATTCGTTCCTTCGGCTTTCCTTTACTTGTCACCCTATATCTAATCCGTAATGTCATCATTGGCCTGACCTGACATGACAACTTAAAGCTGAAAGTACCGCCTTTAAGTCG
>MU181947.1:393457-419588 GCA_016904865.1 Pissodes strobi
ATATATTAATGCCATTTTATGATATCCAGAAGTGATTTTTCAGCTACTGCTCTGACCTATAATTATAAGAAGTTCCTGTACTATGGATATGGATTCGCAAAATTTAGATCACTCCGAAAATGGAATTCGCTTCCTCCTAGTAATAATATAAAACTTCTAGTGTAGCTTGTTTTACGTCAAAAGTATAAACTGAGATTGCTAGAAAGTTTCAGTTCTATCTAGGATCACTGGATTAGTGCGCGAAGTTAGTAACACTTAATTTAAAACTCCTGGTTTCTTATTGGCATATGAAAATTTCTAGACTTGAAAACGTGTAGCAAAACTTGATAACTTAGCAACAAAAGTAATGTAACTAAATAAAATTTAATTTTCCTCGGTGGTAATTCGTATGCCAAAATATCCGTAAAAGATTGGAGCACATACTTGGGATATAATCGTTGTACCTACGAAAATTGGAGCGCTTAGAAAATGGTTGATGGTTTAGCGTATACAGCTCTTATGCTCTATTGAACCGCGTAATGACTGATAATAAATACATACATAAATAAAACAAAACTTGAGGGCATTTATTGACGATTGTTTAGTTAATAGACGTTAGAATAATTAATATGCGAAGTTCATTTGTATAATAATAGTAGATTCATGACATGAACTATTATATTTGCACTATGCATTGTATTAATATTTAAAATTATAGACGCTACTAGGCACAAAAATAAATTCACCCCTCGCTCTTTTCTTTAGAGGGGTTGGTGATCGTTATTTTAGACTTCCTTGTTTTGGATGAATTAACCAATTCCTGAGGTTTTTAAGCCAAAAGAATTTCTATCTTTCCAATCGGCGCCGGCGGCGGCGGTTGCTTTCTATCATGCCATCCATAATTAAGGAACTGTAATAATGCGTAGTTATGGTCCCTAAGAAATTGTCCGACTTCTTTCAGTTCATGGATATTATAATGTAAAACACCTTCCCACAATCTGTGAAGCAACTCATTACAGTATTTGATGAGTCGAGGTATTGATTTGGTAACACTAGAATAGAATACAGCACTCCACTCGTTCCTTTGAACCCTTGCTCAGTTTCGCTTATGTCGGTTTAGCACATGTAGCTTTTCTAGCTATGCGTCCTGCATAATCCCTGGGAAAATTATTATTTGGTAAGTGAGATAGAACAGTCATTACGTCGCTCAGCGTTTGTTTGTTGCGAAGTGTAATAAATGTCGACGCAACCCATTCAGTAATTATGCAAGATGTTTTTCATTACGAAGATGTATCAATCCCACAATTAAATCACCTGGCCCTACAGCTTTACGTCTTTAGTTAATTGTAGAACATTTGTGATCTCTGATATAAGAATTTAAGGTCAATCTAATTGCACATTATTCTTAATTACTTTGTGACTGATAAAATTATTTATAATTTGCTACATGCTAGTAGTTTTTCATTCAGATCCATGATCATTTTATTTGATCAATCGACGAGTAGGTACTGCTTGTCTGCGCTGGCATTCGGTGTTGTTGAATTCCTTAACTTTCTTATGTTGCTGTCATGTCACCTCACTTAATTCTCATTATCTTAATTATCTTGATTGACACACTTACTTTTGGTGCCCTTTATCTTTTTCCCAAATTATCACTGTCGCCGACAAAATTCAATTCATTGTGCTAATTTCTTCTTCCATGATATTCTCTTTACTTTATTGAGTCCCTTATAATTTATAAATTATGCCATTTTTACACATACCGAAACAAAATTTGTGCGATCGGCACGCGTTTCGCTAACTATGTTAGCATCATTAGAAGATGGTTAAATCTCCTAATTAACTCATTTTAATTAATCATTGCCTAATAATGCGAATAAAGTTAGCGAAATGCGCGTCGAGTGCAAAAATTCTGTTTCGTCATTGCACAATGTATAGATGCATTATTATAATTTTGCTGAACTTTATTGTATATTTTGGTAATTTAGTAAGTAAAAGACCTCGTATTGTAGCAATTTGAATAAGTGGCACTGGAGCTAATTTATCTAAAAACATTAGTACCCTTGAAATGATTGCCTTTGGCTCCACAAATGATTAAATTTGGTTTGAATTGTCATAGAGCCACTTCGGCCCAGGCTCAAGGATGTAAACTGCACAAGTGCAAGTTTAGTGACCCTAATGAAATGTGTACCTATTTTTCTTCGATTCGATTTCAAGTCCGATATCGTTTTCAAGAAAAGCAAAAAACTAAAAATGAAAATGGTTAGCAAATACAATAAAACAGTAAAAAGCTCTTGCAGATTGTCAGGCTTTGAACTGACATTAGGATGCTTATGGAACACATACCAGAAGCTAGAGACACTTCATCCACATAAATCAATCAACGAAGTATAGGCTACATGCCTGCATAGCGTATTAAGTATACGACTCTCTCTCGTCACATGTTATCACATGTTTTCTGTTAATTGATTAAATAATATTTTTTTGAATAATGCAAAGATTTTTATAAATAAAATATTATTTTTATTACGTGCGAATTTGCTGGCACGAATGGTAAAACATGTTATTCACTAAACTCTGGCCCGTTCAACGATCGATTCTTGTCAAACAGTTGTAATTTTTTCGCAGAATAAAAAATTTTCTAATATATGTGTTAAGATAAATCAGTCTCATCATGCCACACTTTTTTGGAACCGTGTATGTATCAAAATAAATCCTTAAGATACGCCGTTGTTTTTATTAAATTTTCAACTTGTGTGACATAGGAGCAATAAAAGCCCAAAGAAATATTGCAGAATCCTGTATATATAAAAATAAAAAGAGGTGTTTCCACTCTCTTTGCTATATTTCTATATTTAGTGGTTTTACGAAGGCCTTCTACAATGAACCTATAAAAAGAGCTGGAGATTATTTAAAATCATAGATGAAACCTTTGGTTTGGAATGTATTTAATTTAATTAATTCTAATTAGCCGATTAATGTAACTTTGACGTTTTACCCATTTTGACCGTAAGGTATAAGAAATATTTGAAATTTGTTTCAAAATAAAACAAATTTTGGGTGGCAAAAGAAAGCAGAACTTACATATATATGAACTTTCATTAGAATAAGCAGTTATGGCGCTATAAATTATTTAATATAATAGCATACATTTATATTGAAAATATAATGATTTATTAAAAATAAAAAAAATTCATAACTTTTAGTCAATTTAATGTAATTCAGCTAATTGACTTACCCACCTACCAATAGCTCCCGAAAATCCTCCCTAAGAATCGGTAATGTAACTCCGTCACATTTAACTTTGACCAATTTATATGCAATCAGTTAGTATAGACTTACTTTATTGTGAGGCATAAAGTTAGCATAATACCAAATATTTAAAGAAGCAGTGGGGTTTATAGTTCTGATTATGTTCGGGGTGCGAAAATTCCGAGAAACGTTCTTTTAGCTCTATAAATTGAACCTTTGGAGCAAGTATAAAGTTAACAGATTGATAAAATGAACAAGTTTAGTTAGAAAAACGTAGTAAAATAAGACGAACGTAGACAATTTCTTTAATAAGCTTGACTATATTCTCACTTTGTAGCCTGAAAAAACAGGAGTCATAGATAAGGCTTTATATGGAAAACATAATACAAAATAAGAAAGAGAGCTCAAAAGCGCAATATAAAGACATCTTTCAAATCATGAACCTCTTCAACGTAAGCGACAAAAACTAAACCAGAGTATTGTGTTTATCAGGTTCTCACCGATCTGGAGTGTAGATATCCTTACTTACTTATCGAAGCTATTACAAAAATAAAAAATCCCACACACAATAATAAGATAGGAAGTTTAACATCGCATTCAGCATTTCAAAATATGCTTGCCCTAGCGAAAATCATGTAATTAAGTGGTATGAGATTAGAATGATGATTGAGAACAATTTGTTGAAGAAGGGCAGATAACTGTAAGTTCGAGTTCGCAGAATGAAGCATAACTGGTAAATTATTGATTTCTATATCTTCTTCTGGCACATCTATCACTTCCTGTGTTTTAATGGAGCATCTTATTAACTTTTTAATCCCTGTAAGGATTCTCTCATCAGTGTTGCCGGGTCCAATATTATCACCTACAACTTTCCTAGGATAATGATTGGTTTGGCGTTACGATGTTATTTTAGATAATTCCAGGTAATCAGGAATTTTAGAAACAGTGAAACTAAGGCAAGAGCATTAAAGTACAAACATCTATTATAAACTATTACCAAAATAATATGAATATTACTTACTTAGCATTGAGTTAAAAGAGATTTTTAATTTGCTTTCTAAAAAACATAGATATTTCTGACATCATAAGGTGCTTTCGGATCACTAACGTTAACAAATCTTATGTTCCTGTATACCTGATATGTGTATTATAACAAATAAAAATATACTCATTCAAGAAAAGAAACCATTTGGTGTATGTCCATTTTGTACTTATAGTTTCACACTAACTTTGTATAAACATAGCTACATTAACCTATAGCCCCCTTACGTAGGCGATGTCGCGCGGACGGCCGGCAGCATATTATACAGTAACAGCACCCGAGCTAGGTATACGCCATAGACGACTGTAATATGAATATTCATTAAATGTACTTGCTTTTCATGCGTTGGGTTAGTTTTTGATAGTTTTTGTTGGTTGCGCCTTAAGGGTTTACTCGCTGCGCAGGCACAACCACTAACCCGACGCATAAAAAGCAAGACTCGCGGATGCTGTGACAGTATCATTTCATTCCATGCGTGCGCGCGCACCTGCGCGTCATGTCTTCGTGATGCAACCAATCGTTTGTATGTGCCCTGGTGGTCTAGTGGTTTGCATGATTAGCGTTCACTTCGGCGACTCGGATTCAAACCCCGTCGGTGTTTTAATTTTTTTTAAGGTTATATTTCCAAACTGTTTTTTTCTTGTTTTTGGGTGTCTTGGGTTAGATTGGGTTAGCACCTGGTTAGTTTCCTTTTCTTGAGCCCCCATAGCGAGCGGTAGCGAGCGGAGGGCCATTCGAAAAGTGAAATATGCGAAGGAATGAAATGATACTGTCGGAGTATCGTCGAGTAAAAGCAAGTACATTGAATGAACATTTATCTAGTCGTCGATGGCGTATACGTAGCTCGGGTGCTGTTACTGTATATGCGTCTCAGCACCCGCTGTTAACGCGATTTGACCAGCAGAGGCGGCAGCAGTAAATTCTGCAGTTGCGTTTGTTGCAACTTTTTTCTAACATAGTCGATCTTCTGATTCGAACCTTTCCGGAGATAGCAATAGTGTATGCACTTAAAATTGACACCCTGTATATTAACTTTCTTGTTTCTTGACGAACCGCTGATATTCTTGTCCACTCTCTGTCGACTAGCAACGTATTATGATAGTCTTTATGTTTCATATCCCAAAGAGGACGGCGCGGCGGTTTTGTACTAGACTTATTAACAATTCCGTAAAAGTACTACCCATGTCGTCTAAAAATTGGAATTGGTATAATTCCTCCCCCTCCCCGCTTATTACCCCGTAAAACAGGCTCTTCGCTTCTCAGATTTTCGATCCGAGGCTCCGTTGCAGAGATACTAACATAAAACGTTTTTTTTTCTAAAATCCCCCTTTAAATTAGAGCTCTGGTCCCTCCATGAGGCATTTCCTACGATAAAAAAACTCGACTCCATAGCTATTCCCGTTCTCCCGAAATTAATTATTTTAGTTTTTCCCTCTGCCCCCTCTCCTGCCCGAAAGGGGGGTGGGGGGGTGGGTTGTACGTGGTCCAGTTTTCTTCTAGGTTTCTCATTTTAACGCGGCTACATTCCCTAAATATTTCAACCCCTTAGCTACACTGGAACATGCTTCACTAAGTGTTTCACTTTGATTTCCGTTTCCATTGATTCTATTTTTTTAGGACTTACCCTCGCCACCGAACATTAATAATATACTAGAAGGTCCACTCTCAGTCGGCACTTTTGATATAGGGTTTACAAAGGCGTGACGCCGGACTCTAGACGAAATGGGTTGAAATGAGGCACGAGCCCTGAACGGTTAACCAGCATTTTATCAGGTTCCGCGACGGGACAAGAAGGGGAATGCTAAGGGCAGGGGTTAGAGTGCTAGTCTATTGTTAATATTCGGTGGCCTCGCTAAAGAACTTTCACTTCAAGAATCCTAAAAAACTTGTTTATCAAAAATACTGATTAGAGGGTTGAACTGTTCTAGTACATGTATAAGGATTATCCAGTAAATTGGGGCACATTTTGAACTAACTATCACTTGACATAGGGATTTATCACAATTTCAATTCAATTATACCGGGGTGTAATACATTTTGTATTTGCTTTTACCATTAAACTCCGCGACTTTTGGTACGTAAGAATAGCACTGATCAACGTGGTTTTGCCAAATTCCCACGTTAGAGTTCTAGAGCATGTATTGCCACACTTTTGAGAGCCCAAGTTCTATCTTGATCTCCAACTTTGCAACCAAAATATAACTCATAGGCTTGTCTTAAAGTAAGCTTTAAATGAACTTTCAGGGTTACTACAGAAGGTTGACGTATCCCAGTACATGTATAAAGCGTATACAGCGGATTGGGGCATATTTTAAACTATCACCTGACATAGGGATTTATCGTAATTTCACTTCAATTATACTGAAACAAATTTTATATTTGCTTTTACCATTAAATTCCGCGATTTTTGTTACGTAAGAATAGCACTAATCAACGTGGTTTTTCCAAATTCTCGCCAAATCATAAAAATTTCTTAGCTATGTGAGCACCGTCCCGTTAGGTTCTAGAGCTTGTATTACCACACTCAGCTCTATCTATTACTTCAGCTCATTTGTAATAGAGATTGTTTGGTTTGTTGACACAGGATGGCAACGGCATCGTTTATGGGCATTCAAAATAATACTAGTAAAAATACCGTTTGAAGTGATAATTACCACTTCCATATTTTCTTCTTCACGTGACATCTCTGCGGTGGTGGATGACAATCATCATAGCGATCCTAATTTTGGAGGCGGCTGCTCTGAAAAGTTCGGTTGATGTGCATCCGTTCCATGATATTCTTCTTCCTTCACTCATTTTGCCTTGGATTGTATCTTGTATATTCAACTAAAGCATGGTATCCCTCTCTCCCCGCATAACGAGTCCCAGGTATTGCAGCTTTCTAGTTTTGATGGTTTCTACAATCTCCAGGTCGTTGTTCACTCTCCTCATGACTTCGTGATTTGTCACGTGTTCCGTCCATGACATTTTTAGGATTCTTCTATACACCCACATTTCAAAAGACTCAAATTTCTTTACAGTTGTTCCGTTCAGGGTCCAGGCCTCCATTCCATAAAGCAAAGTCGAAAAGACATAACACCTAGCTATTCTGATTCTCAGATCCAGCTTCAAATCCCTTGTACAGAGCACTCTTCTTAGTTTTGTAAAGTTTGTTCGGGCCTTTTCAATGCTTATTTTAATTTCTTTAGAGTAGTCGTTTCTAGTGCTGATCATTGTGCCTAGATTTCTGTAGTTGACTACCTGTTCAAGAGTCCTGGTGTAATTGTTAGAGTTCCATTTTTGTTCTGATTTCTTGTTATCTTCATAACTTCCATATCGCACAAAGAAATATCTAAATAGGTAACCAAACTGTTCATTAGCAACTATTCTCTGCTAAATATTTGTACATGCTCTGCACTCCTCCTATTTGTTAGAAAATATTGTCCACGTTCCCTAGATTGTGACCAGACAATTTCAAGGTCAGTCTAGGGATTACGCAAGTAGAATTTAATTAAATAACATATTAGTTTGGCAGGATGATTTTTAATACAGAATAGTGAATATAATATTTTGTTTTCAAAGTGGTTCTCCTAAGATTATTTGAAAAAAATATACTCTGCAAACCTCTCCTAAAATTGTTTAAACAAAAATTTCTGTAATATCTTTAGAATGCTATTTTTTAAGTAAGTTTAGGGAAATATTCAAATATTTCTTCAAATGTATGTGAGAAATTTACGATATCAGTCTTACTAACAAAAATCATATAATTGGTCACTGCTTGGGTTCTTTTAGAATATATTTCAAACCAAAAGATTCAAAACAGCGCACAACAATATTGACATACACCATACAAATATTATTTAAATGTTTTCAAATTTGTTGGTGTAGGTACATATTCCACTAACACACTAGCATAGTGACAGCTATGTATTCAATTCAGCTTCATCATAACCAATGACATGCGATTTTATGTAAGATATAGCGTCATTGTCATCTTCTACTAGCCTAAAGCTAATATTGGACATACATCTCCTTTTATATGGTTAGAATAATTATATTATATTAATTTATTATATTTTTTGGAAGCACCATATCAGAAGCAATCTAAAATAAAAAGGAAGTTGATCCCGCACATCTGAGTGAAAGGGATTCTTTCTAACGAATCCTTAAAGGTAAAATTCTAAAACGGATAAATATTTTATTTTTGACATTATCTACTTGCTTTAGTTTTAAAATTTGAAGTTATTCTTGAATTAAAATGCAGAATATCTTCCAGGAGCCTAAAGAATGTGTAAAGTAGACAAAAAGGGGATTTTAGCGTTATTCTTTTCTCTTTATGGATATTCTGATCCACACGTTCCAATTCTTTCAGTATTTTTCTTGTCGATTTTTTCATTGCTCACCCCAACACCTATCGGCTAGAGTCGGAAAAATACAGGCTATGAGAAAATCGCCGAATTAAAACAGAAGTCGGAGAAAGCACTTGTTTTCGGTAATCGATTCAGCCGGAAATCCTTTGTTATGATGCAGGTGCTTTTGAGTGACATGGCATATTTGATCAATTTAAAATTTTAATTCTCACGATGCTAACAGTTTTCCTGTCATGGAAAATTATTTATCACTAAGTGGTATACCTACATTTTCTACATTTAGTGGATGAGTTACATGTGGCAAAATCATAGACAGTGCGCTAGAAAGTTGAAATAGATTTTAACACAAATTTGAGGGAAAATAAATTCCAAGAAATTCAGCGACATAGAAGAAATTGCAATACAAGGTGATCGATATAGTTTTAAAATTTTTTTTCTGCTAGAGAGAGCTTCGTAAATATGATAATGTAAGGGTTAGCGGTTTACATTTAATTTTTTTCGTAGTGAGCTAGTACTTACCAACTACGTTCAAATTGACAAAGTAACTTCTCACAGGTTGCGTGCTAATTTGACATTCGTAAATACCGGCATCGCGTTTTTGAGCCCATTTTATTTGCAACGTCCACTCGTCAGTTTCAGCGTGGTGATTGGCTTGAAACCTTTGGTCACTCGTATATGTGTAGGTGGCAGCTGTCAAAATATGGATATCTCGATGGCGGATCCACGACACCTGAAATCAAGTTTATTTAAATTCGAAAGTGTAAACAGACATTACCTCCTATAACTAGGCCAACTAGCTAATATTAAAATTAGCAGAGACGTCATCCTAAACGGTCAATACTTGTAGTAAAAGTATTGATTATTTTATCGCGCCTACTTGCGTATTTAACGCTGCGCCACTGGAATGTCAATTTCCATCTCGCCGTCTTCGATATCTGCTTCCAGTGCTGCCAGATTGAGCGTTTTATCACAATTTGGGCTACTTCTCACTGTAGTTTGCCACAAATTATTTTTCAAAGAAACGTAAAATATTTGCCTTGGATTACAATTCATAATATATTAGATACTTAATGTAAAAGTTTGCTTGGGTATATTATAGTATAGTTATATTAATTATCTTTCGCATCTCCGCCATCCCTCATTACACTTTGTAGTATACAACTTCTTCCCAATAGGTACAATTTTTAAAGAAGTTATCTAAAAACATGGTGATTCAGCCGACCCTGGCTAGCCGCTCGAGCTGATGCGTCATTACAATTTTGTACCGGTCGGTGACAAGCAAGAATCCGTAAATCGGTTCTTTCTTTTGGTTTTAAAAAGAAAAATGCCTAGAAATCGTATTTCTAGTATAGTGAAGTGTTAGTGATACGTCTTGCTCTCAAAGGAGGCGAAAAAAGGGGGCAATATTCATCGGCAGAAGCAAATCAGGGGGTGAGTCCATATAAGATTATATGCCAAAATTTCAAATATACAGAAATACCTGGTTATTTTAAATATATAAAAACAGAATCTCTCGTATAAAAGCAAACTAAACGTGTATAATACTAAACTGAGTATTATGAATAAATATGACACTTGTAACCCTTATTTTTTTACTTAATAAAATTGAAATGGAAAATACTCTCAAACTTCTAAAACTAACTATACTTATTAGAATAAAATAGAGTGCGAACGGGTTACAGTCAAAAATGCGAATGAAGCAGTAAACAAAAATTAAATGTGCTCACTGCGATTTGAATTATACTAACAAACTGTTATTTATATACGACGGCATGACAAAACATTGTTACATTTATTTGTCGTCTGTAAACAGAATCAAACAATATATTCGGAATTGAAATATATTATATCGAAATGAATAAGTAATAAGCAACAGTTAACGATACGAGCTATTCGAACCGTTCTCTAGTAATCTCGTCTAATCGTACATCCTACCAAAGAAATAATATTCAATCACAAAAAGTGTTTGCATAACACAATCAAAAGGAGGAAATATATACCGGTCGGCCTGCACATTTATTAATGTTTTATATAGAATAAAACGTTTATACCATATAAAGGAATATAAAAAATAGAAACAAAGGGTTATAATGCCTTCGTATCATTCGTTTTTCGATATTTGATCCCCGTATGGGGCACATGTGAGACTATAAACTACAATTCGATTCGATGCAAATATCGCAAAACAAAAAACAAAGTTAAATTTAATTATGATCCACTGACTCATGCTGCAGATCTATATGAAAATTTAAGAGTATGGCAATTACATAAGGTATTAAAATTTGAACAGAATATACTTATTTACAGGATAATAAATAAAACTCGAAATTAAAATATTATCATAATATTTTCAAAGGATATTCATAGCCACAATACTAGAGAGTTTATAGGAAATTATACTGTTACTATTACTAAAATGCAATTATCCTCAATACCAGTGTTCAAAAACACTGTCTAGAGGAATAAGGACTATGTATATTGTAATTATTGCTATTACTGTATTAACAAATACTTTTCAAAAAAAAAATAAATAAATAAATAAAAAATAAAATTTTGAGCAAGTCGAAGAGTGCCCTCTTCTCACGAAATTAACCTCTAAAAACTAACCACAAAGGCAAGCTGACGCATAATTTACGAGCGACTAAATCCCAAGTTGGGTATTATTATAGCTTTGCATGGCCCTCCGTTGGCTTTGCTCGCAACGGAGGCTCAATCAACAAGAAGTAAAAGTGCTAACCAAAACTAACCCAAAATTAAGGGAAAAAGGCGGAATGTTATCGTTCGGCTTTGTCGAAGCAATGTAATACCGGAACACATTACTTTTAGACAATTCGTGTTGACATGAGCCGACCGGTGAGGGAAAAAATTGGTGTAAACATTGCTTGCAGGAGATGTTAATAAATAATAATAATACCTATTTACAAATTCGCATTTGCAGATGCGACTAACTTTAACTAAAATTGGCCTTCACATTTGCAGATGTGAAGGGCCCCCAACAGCCTCCACCCCAGTAGGTATATTATGTAAAAGTAGTTAGAGGCACACTATATCCCTACATTTGCCGATGTAAAGGATATATGTACTGACAAAAATAAAACGGTATAGTGCTATGTATTTGCAGATACAAAAACAAATAACCACCACACTATTGCAACCCTCTTACATAAAATCATTGCATTGGAGGTAGCGAATTATACATTCTTTTTTTATTCAAAACAGAAATTACAGTATTTGCAGATACTGTAAATATGCTAAAAAATCGTTGCATTTGCAGATGCAGTCGAAAGCATAACCAGGG
Organism: Pissodes strobi; assembly: GCA_016904865.1. NCBI lineage: Eukaryota > Metazoa > Arthropoda > Insecta > Coleoptera > Curculionidae > Pissodes > Pissodes strobi. The sequence continues at coordinate 405,378 of MU181947.1, forward strand.
TTAAGCAGCAAGCAAAAAGGTGAATAGTTCGTTGTATTAGCAGATACAATCGATCGTACCCACTGTCTGCAATTGCAGTTGCAGATAGTGAAAATATTCCTGAACCTATTTTTCTGTTCAAAAACAGAAATTGCAGCATTTGCAGATGCTGTAAATAGGCTAATATATCGTTGCATTTGCAGATGCAATCGATATCATAAGTAGCAAAACCAAGGAAACTCTTTTGCATTTGCAAATGCATTAGAAGATCCTCTCACGCTAGCTGAGGAAATAACTTATCCGAATCAAGACTTACCAACATCAGAAGCACCAGATGGTCCTGAACAAAGTAACGACCACCTAGCTGTGTAGGTGTGCGAGGCCAGAACTACATACTCAGATAGTTTAGACTAAAAGATAAAAAAGAAAAAAAAGAAAAAAAAAACAGTATGATAGAGAAGTATCCACCAGCTGCCAACTGCAATGTCCTCAGACCATCAAAATTAAATCTCGAAGAGGGTACTAAATCCTGCCAAGACAACTACTGTATCAATTACAGAAACAACTATAGTCCGTGGGATTAGTGCCTTAGCCTCCCTTTCAATAATTTAATTAGCCAACCGTCTGAACTAGAATACGTTCAAAATTAGCAGAAATTAAAGGTAAACAGTTCAATAATAGAGTGGGTACAGGATTATAAAATCCCTTTCAATAGGACACCACTCCGGTTAGCAAAGTAGAAGACTACATAGGACGGCAAAAATTTTAATTACAAAATACGCGTTCTTGGGGAAAACTGACCTCTTAAAGGTGCATATTTCCTTATCCCTATGCACAGTAGTCAAAAAAGTTGTTAAGATTCGTTTTTTGCAACGTACTATACCAATTTAATTGTGTTTCATTTGGTTTATGTACAGCTCCATATCTTTTCACAAAATTGAAACCAGTTGTAAGATATGTAAAATTAAAGGCTATAAAAACTGTACCCTACTTAGACAATTGACTAGTTATTGGTAATTCAAAAGAGAATTGCTTAAAAGTATAAATAAAATTACATAAACATTACAAGATTTAGGTTTTATATAAATTCCGAAAAAAGCGTAGTTATTCCCCCGCAACCATGCTCACTTTTGGGGTTTATACAAGAGAAAAGGGAGCTACTGGTAGAACAGTCTATTATCTTTACCCTGAAAAATACTAACTCACATCTCCTTGCGGAGAGAAACAACCATTGTGGAAGAAAATTTCTCTGGCTGTAGGGAAATTAGAAAGTTCCTGAGAAATTAAACTGATTATTTTTTATTGCAAACTATACAACAGTGAAAAAAAAAATCGATACGTATTTTTTTATTTCCACTAAAGATGAATATTACAAGAGCTATACCAGTTTTTAGTTTTGTATATATAGATATACTATGCATGGTGTGACGTAACAATTCATGTGTATTATGACGTCATAAGCACATCTCAAGGCGTGGTATCTGCCTCATTTTTCGGCTCAGGGAAAAAAGAAAAAACATGTGTTCACTTATTTTTCATGGGCTATCGAAATCAGCAATAATTAAAAAAAAAATAAAATTAAATTAAAAAAAATAATAAATATATAAATAAATAATTAAAGAAAAAAAAATTATGAAACTTCCTCATTGTCAGGAGAGCTTTTCTATAACAAAGCGTACCTAATGAAGCGATAAAAGTGATTATTTCTTCATTGACATATAGCGCTCAAACTCAAACAATACGGAAATACTTCCAATAAATAGGGGAATTTCTGTTTTTCTAAGCGCCAACAAATATATAATAAAACCGTAACCTTATTCTTGAGCTCCTAAACATTCAATTGTCTTCGGTGTCATCCTACTCAAACAAAAGACGAAGCGGTTATAAAACGGTTTCTCAATGGAACATTTAACATAAGACCCCCAAAATCAAAATACTCAATTACTTGGGATTCCTACCCAGTTCTACAGCCCTTAAAGAGCATGTACCCTCACGAATTCTTAAATCTACAAATCTAACTTTAAAGCTAGTAACACTCTTAATACTAATAACGGCACACAACTCACGGACAACCCGGAAGTAAAAATAGACAATATTTATAAATATGAATACATAATTGGAATCAGATTCCCGGATAAAATAACAGCAAGTGGCTTAAACAGGCTTCAACCTAGTTTGATATTACCTTATTTTATTAATCAACCTGAACTATGTATAGCCACACTATTAGAGACTTACATAGAACGCACAAAAGGAAAAAGGGTGCTACCAATCAATAAAAGGTGAATAGTTCGTTGTATTAGCAGATACAATCGATCGTACCCTCCACTGTCTGCAATTGCATTTGCAGCTAGTGAACATACCTATTTTTTGTAAACAGGAATTAAGGCATTCACAGATACTGTAAATATGCTGATAGATCGTTGCATTTGCAGATGCAATCGATACCACAAGTAGCAAAACCAAACAAAATGTAATACTCACTCACAAAAAGCCCTATCACCCAGACAGCATTCAAACCATTAGCAGATGGGTCAAGTTAATACTAAAAGCCAGCAATATAAACACGGAAATCTTTGGGGCACACAGCACGCGACACGGGGCAACTTCAGCAGCTCAAAGAATGGGAGTTACATTTCAGACCATTCAGAAGACAGCTGGCTCGACAGAAAAATCAAAAGTATTCTCGAAATTCTATAAAAAACTTGGCGTGGGTAATCCCACTGGATTGGCATCTTGTTTATTGAACCATAAATTCTAAGGAATCATAAATATTAAGCTACAATTATAACTTGCTTACCAACTTGTTATCATATTACATAAGAATATTGGTATAGTATTAAAAATAAGTTAAAGGTTAATATCAGTTAAGCGTTAAACATGATATATGTACCTTCATGATGTGTGTTATTAAATCTAATGGTTATAAATTTGAATTTTAGTTTATAAAAAGGGCCTTACAAATCTAGGACTACAGAAAACTCGCAATTTTCAGTTAATGTAGATTACATCGCAAATACTTTAAACATCTACAAAGTGTACTGAGGGATGGCGGAGATGCGAAAGATAATTACAAGATCAATCGACTTACCTGTAAGGAAGATCGATCGGGATTATCCGAGCATCTCCGCCATCCCTCATTACAAACCCACCCAGTCTTTACCTTCTCCCTATCACCCCAAATGCAATGTAATCAAAAATCTCACGAACCAAAATTGTAATGACGCATCAGCTCGAGCGGCTAGCCAGGGTCGGCTGAATCACCATGTTTTTAGATAACTTCTTTAAAAATTGTACCGATTGGGAAGAAGTTGTATACTACAAAGTGTAATGAGGGATGGCGGAGATGCTCGGATAATTCCGATCGATCTTCCTTACAGGTAAGTCGATTGATCTTGTAATTATAATCAAATATTTAAAATCCGAAAAGTAAATATATAAAAACCGGAAAGTGAAGCATAACAGAATTAAAACCTTTAAATAAATAAACGTTGCTAACCAATAACCTAATTATGTTGTATAAATATTTAGTTTCATTTAAAAACATAATTTCAAATGCCATTCAACAAATGCTGTAAAAATTAAAGTCCAACTGAATATACGTAAACTAGTTTACATCCCAAATAATGCATGAAACTAACTCTATCGACCCAGACGAGCTAAATCCTGATGGTCAGGACGAGGCAAGTCTGCAAATTCGTCACAATATTTATTTTTACCATTGCTCAAGCACCAAGGCAAACGATTTAATATTTGGGTTGTCGCCAGCTGGAGGTAGACGAGACGGTTCTTAAAAATTCGGCAACACTGCCTGTCACTTGGTAGCGTTCTTTCGAATTACGAAGGGTCCGACCGGATTCTTATTATTGTTTCGATTAATTTTCGCTTAATATCTTTATAATATCAGTACTTTAGTTTGTTTAAATTTATGTGAATAATGCCGACAAAAAGCTGTGCACTAGGCTGCGGTGGACACTACCCGAAAGGACCTAAAGTTCATGTTTTTAGCTTTTCAAAATGTTTGGACTTAAGACTTGTTGCTTTCGTGTAATAAGAGTTTATTTTGTGCTCGCCGGCCGGCATTGTGTACAGCAAGTTTATAAAATTTGTTCCTGTTAGCTAATTTTGAGGTAAGTGATATTTAGTGTAATTATATCTCATAAAGGCTGTAATGCAATGTTTGCTATATGCCCTCATTCCTATAAATATAGGGCAAAAAACTGGAACGAGACAATATATTAAAACATGGGTATTCCCTTAGTTTAAAGGCTCTTTTTCCATCATCTATAGAAAGTCAAAATGTTAAATTAGCTCTCAAAATATTTAATCCTTTTATTATAGAGGCTCTGAAAGGTTTTGTTAATAACTTGTCACATTCACAAGAAACAGCAGGGCATCTGAAATGCCAGTAATCACTTATTTAAGTGGATATTGCTGTCATATTGTTTTAATAAAATTAGGTTGTGAATTTTGCAAAGAAAATTTAACTTTAAATGAAATTTCTGCTGTAGAAGATTCTTACAATTTAATTATTTCCTTAAGTCGTGGGGCTCTTTTATATTCTCGTGAACGTAGTTTCAACAGCCTATATTATATTTAAAAAACGATTAATGAGTTCGAAGACACATTTTTAGATATTTACAATAATAAGTCTTTTCTTTGTGAGCTGTTGTTAAACTATCTAAATCAAAACAGCCATTTGACTCATTTTGAAAATTGTAAAAATCACCTAAAAATTGATGTTTCAAACATTTTTCTCTACAGCATCACACTTCTTAATAATTATTGTTCTAAACATAATCATAATCTTTTGGGTAAAAAGGAAACTGGAGATTTTTAATAAATAAATATGAGACCCCAATAATATACCGACTAATATACCCAATCTAACACAAAAAATTATCATAAATATATGAAGATTGCAAGGTTCTTTGGATGGAGAAAACCGAGGAGAAAACACACTACCAAATTTGACATTACTATTACCTATTATGACACTTTTATACCTATAGTGACATTTTACCACCTATCTATTAAATAGAACGGTGGTATCTAGTTTCAGTTTATCAAAATAGATTCTATTTTGATAAACTGGATATTCAAAGGTTTTGAAATTTCGTTTTCATTTAACAAAAATCGAATGAGGCACGTCTAAAGGCTGAGTTCATGAGTCACTGCCTTGTTTTAATCGGAAGCCCTTAAATATTATTTATGTATGCAGAAAAAGGTAAGTAAACTGCAATTTAATTCTTGATGTAAAAAAAAATAGTAATACATATTTTCAGTCATAATAGTCGTGCTTAAAGTAATATCAGCTTGTAGGAGGTAGTGTTATATTTTTTTCGAGATTTTTGCATCTAAAATGTCTACTTAACTGTGAAATTTTAAAAGAAATTGCACGTTTCAATATACGCCTGTAAATAAGTTTAGACCACTTTGGATGACGTCACGCGTAAGCCGTCAGGCCTAGTTATAGGAGGTAATGAAATAGAGCCCTTATTAAGTAATATATTTAAAATGTGTAAAATTCTAGAAACTAGTAGTACATACATTGATATTAGCACAAATAGAAAAAAAATTATAAAGTTTTGCCACTTAGGAATTATTCTTGTATGGGGATGTACTTTCAAAAACAAAAGAGTTCCTAAGCAACAAGTGCAATTCGGTATTTTTTTTGCGTTTTCTCTCGAAAACTGTTGGTCTTACAAAAAAACTGTGCTTTCAAAAAATGTTCTACAAAAAATTCTACATCAAAAAATTTTATTATCTAAGCTGCTTAGAGTAGAGGTTTTCGATATATCAGCTATTAAAGTTCGGCGTGCATTTACAGAGATTGATAAACACGGTATAATCACGTATTTTACGTATTATTCCGGAGCCCTCTGATTTCATTAAGCCTGGATTAGAGTGAAGAAGGGCTTAATATAAAAGTTTTGAGGCTAGAATAATTTATTAGAAGCTTAAAATTTTCATGTATGCACGTCGCGTTTTATTCTGTTACCTATTTATAAAAAGCTCTAGTATTTATTTTCTCGCATCAATCATTATTTTGAGAATAATTCCCAGTCAAAGATGTGAAATATTTTTCTGGAAATATTTGTGATCAAGAAAGCACGAGAACTATTCGGTAAGAAAATCTTAGTTACTAAAATAAAAAAAAATAATTAAATCTAATATTGCATGTTATGACAATCATTTTAGAATAAAAATTAAACCAAAACTACAAACTAGACAGTGCATATATCTGGTAAATTGTTTGCCATACTTGGTGTATTTGAAATCCGCGAGAAAAATTTTGTATTTCTCTCATCTTATACTGCAATATTTCGTTTCGGGTACAAAAATTCACAGTCTTTCGCAAAGATGCAACCGGGGGGACATTGTAATTTATGAATAAAAACGCAAAAATGTGATTTTTGTTATAATTCAAATAGTTTTTAAAAGCAGAGCTTAAAAAAGTAAAAATACAAACACGAGTGTCTAAAATATATTTAATTAAAGAAATTAAAAAAATTTTTAACATTAATACTAAATATTATTATAAATAAAAAAGTAAATTAAAAAGGGGCGTATATGTAATTTGGGTTAGTTTAAACTTACTCCAATATTTCCAATTTATTACTATACGTTTTAGCCCGTTTTGGGGTTTTTAGTTTCTTTTTGTTAGTCATATAATCAGCTTTCGGTTACTTTCAGTTAGTTCCGATTTATTTTAGTCATTTGATCCAGTTCCGTTAGACTATTACCAATTTTAGTGTTTTTGGTTAGTTTGGGTAAGTCGCCAAAAATCGTAATTTGGGTTAGTTTTAACTTACTCCAATATTTTTAATCTATTACGATACATTTTAGCTCTTTTTGGTGCTTTTGGTTACTTTTGGTAGGTTTTGTTAGTGGTTCAGTCAACTTTCGGTTATTCCAGTTAGCTTTAATTAATTTTAGTCATTCGAACTGGTTCCGATACGTTATAACGAATTTTAATGTTTTTGGTTAGTTTTGATTAGTCACCAGAATTCGGCTAATTTGTTCTAACTTGATTTATTATTTTTAATCTGTTCCGATACATTTAGCTCGTTTTTGGTACATTTAGTTAGTTTTGGTTAGTCATTCAATCAACTTTCGGTTGCTTTCAGTTAGTTTCAATTTATTTTAGTCATTTGAAAAGGTTCCAATACGTTATAATCACTTTAAATGTTTTTGATTAATTTTAGATTCAGTTAACTTGGGTTAGTTTCAACTTATTTTAATATTTTTAATTTGTTCCGATACGTTTTAGCCCTTTCTGGTGATTTTGGTTACTTTTGGTTAGTAGTTGGTTAGTCGTTCAACCAACTTTCGGTTAATATCATTTAGTTTTAATTTATTTTAGTTGGTAATTTGAACCGGTTTCGATACGTTATGGGTTATAACCAATTTTAATGGTTTTGGTTAGTTTTGGTTAGTCGCCAAATTCGGTTAATGTGAGTTAGTTTTTACTTACTTTAATATTTTTAATCTCTTACGATACGTATTAGCCCGTTTTGGTGCTTTTAGTTACTTTTGGTTAGTTATTCAATCAACTTTCGGTTACTTTCAGTTAGTTCCAATTTATTTTAGTCATTTGAATCGTTTCCGATGCGTTATAATAAAATTTAATGTTTTTGGTTAGTTTTGGTTTGTCGTTAAAATTCTGTTCGTTTTGGTTAGTTTTCACTTACTTTACATTTTGTAACCTGTAAAGCCAGAGAATTGTAGTATTATTGAATGCTAAATAACCTTAAATTTTATTCAATTATATTCGTTATTATTCTGTTAAAAGTTTGGACAGACTAATCTTCATAAGAAGTTTGTTTAAATATTGATACAAATTTCAAATAAGTCACAAATATTGGTCACATTACATAATTCTCCAGGTAATTACGATTAAAATATACTAATTTATATCCAGATCTCGTTGTATTGATTCCGGTAACTGTTTTGACAATTTCCTTTCATTTCGTTGTCCTACGGAAACGGTGAAAGTAGTCACAAACATATTGTTTGGCTTATTTAATGTTAAATATTTAATATAATGTGGATTTCTGGAGCATTTTGCAAAATATATACCTTGCATGGGTGACGTGAATTCTAATTTTAGTGTATTCTGTATGTATATCTTGTGATGAGCAGTCCTTATTTACTTAATTGCTAAACAGTCTGCTATTACTTTCCTTTGTTTACATTAGCTTTTGGGATTCTATTACGACATTTATTTATTGATGACCTTACTGGGTTTAGTTTACGTGAGTCCAATCCACATTATGCCGTTTTTGGGATAATTTATCTTACCACATGGTGTATTTGCTGCATTTTCTATTTCATGGCGGATAATATGTGCAGACATCTACCATTCGAATAGGCGGGGCTTATCAAAATCGATCAGATGGACTTGCAAAAGAGCTTAGGTGCTTCTCTCACGCTTTATTTAATAGTTACATTGCCCCAAGAATAACTTTGATTATAATTTAAATCTAATTAAACTTAACATTCTCTCTAAAATGTATTCTCCTAATTAAATGCTGAACCTTCTCTAAACGACCGAACAAACCAAGGCTCACAAACCCATAGACATACAGCTTATATATCTATGTACCAACCGACATTTAGTCTGGGATGGTCGACGAAACCTCGTTCACCTTAGGGTTACATGTTCACCCGGTTCAATTTCCACATCCCAAAAGAGATCATATTCCTCCTCCTTCTGGGCCAGTTCTGTATGAAAGTTTTCTGGCTGTGGCAGGTTGATTATGGGAGGATGGTGCGGCATCGTAAAGCAGCCATCACAGGATTTATTCTTGTGCCCCTCAAACGAAAATCACGTTTTGTCAAATGTCTATTGATATCTCCTGGATATGTTTAGGTAGCCATTTCTCAAATATTTAAAGCTAAGTTTGGTTAGTCCCAAAAAGTCATCTAAGTTGCTATGTATCACAGGACTGGATACATTTGAAAGCAAACTGCATCTGCTTGAACGTGTGTGAAAGTAGACTATTATATTTCTACTCCTTGTTATATTATCGGATAAGCTTGAATGAATTTGAATTAACTTTGGGTAGATAGCTAAGCAAGCAAAAATCAGCTAAGTTATCCCAACTCTATTCGATTATAAAATTTAATACTGAAAAAAAGTGCTATCTTCACATACACATTGTATTTGGATTAGGCTATTAGAAATCTAGAATACTATCATCGTTTTGGTGCATGATCAAAGCATCTGAATGGCTATTCATGTATTTTCTCAGGACCAACATATAATAAAATCATTTTAATATACATAAATTCATGTACTCAAATTTTATGATCATTCCTGGCTCTATTTAGTATTGGTGAAAACAAAATTGTGAGTAGGAAATGTATTCGGAACGAATAACAGCCATAACAATAATAATACGAACACTAAAATATTTTTTGTGGCAAATATAAAAACAACGAGACCCTTTTTCGATTCTGGCTTTCATATGGGTAGGCTATATTAAAGCTCTTTTATTTTCAGATATTACTTTTTGATTTACTGTCCAAAGGGTTCAAAAGCCTATTCTTTTTTCGGAGTATTAAACATGTTTTTTTAATAGATTATTTGTATTGAACAATATCCAACAAAAACAGATATTTGCAAAATGTTTGTCAACTTTTGTAATTACGTGCGGTCAAATTGGAATTGTTCAAACTAATTATCAGTGAGTTTTATTTCGTCGTAGAAAGAACACTAGGTTTTGAGTTCGTTACCTCAATTTTACTAGCAAAGTATGAATCCAATGAACTAAATGAAAACTAACCAATTGCTAATTTATAATATCATTTATTCAACAAATGAAATCATGGTTACAGTGATAAAGCACATACTATAGGTTTTCGGCTTCGATAAAATCCAACGAGGTAAGATACGGATAAGAGATGGTATCAATTAGACGAGTAGTTCAAAGTGGTTACTGCACCGAGTCTACATCCGGTGAGAATTTTTCGTTTATTTCCTTAAACAGTGGAGGGAACATTTTTCGTAGAAAATATTAGCTAATGTAAATTCTATAATCCCATTTATACGTTAGGCCTTCCAAAAATCCTATTATTTCATATTTGTAAAAATAATACAATAATTTTTAAAGCACCATAATGTCAATAGTCTTAAGCCTGACAAGGAACATGGCCACACCTTTTCTCGATCTTTTAAAATTCAGGAATATACTACCAGTGGTTAGGTGGAAGCTATTTTATACATGGTTTGATTTGTTGGTCATGTATGTTGCTTGGAAAAGGTAGAAATAATGTTTAGGATTGGCAGGAGATTTTCAGACCTTAATAGTTGGCAAGCATTAAATAACATGAAAAGAGCACAGTATGAGTAGTTTTCTTCGTCTAACTAAAGCGACTAGAAATGAACTGCTGAGATGCTTTGGAAATTCACTATTTAAAGTTATTTAACGACGAAAATTTCGGAAAATCGAAATTTATTTGTTATTTAATAGACGTTGGCGAAACAGGAATTATCTTTCAGGGGACATAACGATAAAATAATGTTTCTTCTAATGCTGGTAACTTCCAAGAAATATTTGATTTACTTATAAAACGCGATGTAGAAATTCAAGAACATATAAAAAAATTGAAAATATTTTTTGAGGCAAACCAAAAGGCTTCAACCGGTTTGGTCAGATCAATTTCAGAACAAGTGGCAGAAACAATAAGAGATGCATTGTTTTTTCGGTGCAACCATTCTGAAGATATTAACGTCTCAGTGTGCTAATTCAATTCGATTTGGTAGTAAAAGCATATAAATTAATGGCCTACAGAAAAAACGTCAAGGATGACGCACCAACGGCTAAACTTAGTTTTGCAGAACGGAACGGTTCAAAAACTACAATAAATGTCGTATTTATTTTTCCAATGCCTCACCAATTACTGGTTTTCTCATTAGTTCGCCAAAATAAGTTTTATTTTAGATTTCATAGTACGAAAAATAACACCGTCTTCTTGGGATACAAAATAGGGATCGCATTCTAAAATAATAGATGCCTAGGATTCTAAAAGGGGTCGCGCAAAAAGTGTGTTGCAGTGAATTATTGAGCAACAGGGTATTTGCAATTTTTAAACAACTCGAAATTCTCTTTTTTACCCGGCGTACAGAAAAAATTTTGATATTCTTATTTTTCGTATTTCGTAGTTATGAGCGGGCCCAGATGGAGCCCTCCACTATGACCATGGGTTTATTGTGCCTCACATCTGTGGTTTCCTCTAGGCCAGAGGCTCGATCCTCTTCATGAAGCCGATTACCTTTCTGGCGTGAATAGTTTTCAAGTCTATAAGTGTCATTTGAGAATTTCCAAACACACAGACAAACAGTTATTTCCATTGCTTGACAGTGCAACATGCTCCATTGTTTTTTCGTCCTCCAAGCACAAGCGGCAAGCTGACAATGGCCAGTGTACAGGGTTATTGACTATATTTGGACCAATAGATAACTTTTTCATTCGAAGAATTAGAAAAACGTTTAAATTATAAAAGTTGTACGATTTCGCTCAAAGCGCTAGAATTTGATATCAGAAAAAACAGACGAACGTCGTAAAGCCATCAAAACCGACTAACTTAGGTTTTTTAAATGGAACGCCCTATATAATGTTACATATTCTGATTCTACGTAAAATTTCGAGTATATTTTGTTTAATATAACATATACCTACATTCAACTGTTTTCGCGCTATCGATGATTGAAAATCGCACTATTAATATGTTTTCTACGCCCTTTGTATTTACCTAAGTCATTACGGGGTTTCTATGGAAACCTCGGTAAATGTCAGTCGTCAGTGATAATTAAGCATCCAGAAAAAGTGAAAAAAGTTTATGGTCACTCATTATGGGCTACACTCAACAAGAACAACTTAAGCATTGTTTATATTAAACTAAAACTTATGAATTAATTACAACAAATGAAGAATTAATATTGAATATTCACTTTAACAGGTGTTTAAAGTGACCTCCGTTTTGTTCGACACAAAGATGATAACACGTTTTTACGTGGTGGACCCCTCAACGACTGCTTCTGGTGGTTTCGAATAAACTGTATTTCTTCCAAAATTTTTCTGCCTTAAATTTGCTAAAGTGTGGAATGCGTATTCATGATGCACTCGATCTTTAACTCATTCCCAGAAAGACCTGTTCATCAAAGTAAGATCAGGGCTATTGGGGCACCATTGAATTGAACCATTCTTCCCAACCGAAGTCTCATTTTTTTCATTTAAGAAGTGAGTCACGTTTGCCGTGTTGTGAGCAGTGGTACCATCTTGTTGCCAAATACATCGGTTGAGGATGTTAAGCGGTAATTCATCTAAAATGTTCTCTATTTCTTCAGTGAGAAATTGGATATATCAATCACCAGTTAGACCACCTTCGTAAAAAACAGGCCCTAGTATTCTATCACCAACAACGCCACACCAAACACTGAAAGCTTTCCATCCTGATGTTTTAACAGCTTTAACAAGGCGAGGGTTTTGTTGACTTCAATAATGGGTGTTATGTGTATTATACACTTTTAGTTGCAAAGCATGCTTCGTCTGTCCATATTATTCTGTCAAAAAAAGTGTCGTCCATGCGTAGTTGTTCCAACATAGCATTACAAAATTCAAGTCGTTGGTGTTTGTTTTCTTCGGAAAGTTGTTGAACTTTCCAAAGCTTATAAGGTTTGTATTTGGACTTCTTGAGTGTGCTTTGGGCTCTGTAAAATGTGGTATTTAATGCTTCACATGCTGTAGGTATGAGTGAGTCGGATTTTCTAAAAATTATTTAATGTTTAGGAACAAGTGAGTCAAATCAAGTTTTGCATATACCTTTAAAATAAAGAAGAACATCTAGCTGAAAATGATCGTCAGGTTGTCGCTGTCCTTTTTTTTCTTTTAAAATCTTGAGAATTTATTATTTTCCTGTAGACTCTCGCAAAGGTGTTCAAATTAGGAACTTGCATGATCTGATCCAACCTTGCATATAAAGTCCTAGCTTCCCTCTTATTTTTATTACATTTAACGTATGCCATAAATATATTAGGTTGTTCTTGTTGAGTGTAGCCCATAACGAGTGAAAATAAACTTTTTAACCTTTTCCGGATGCTTATTATCACTGACGACTGACATTTACCGATGTTTCCATAGAAACCCCGAAATGACTTAAGTAAATTCATATACGAAGGGCGTAGAAAACATATTAATAGTACGATTTTCAATCATCAATAGCGCGAAAACAGTTGAATGTAGGTATATGATATATTAAATGAAATATACTCGAAAATTAACCCAAAGTTGGAACTTGCAGGTTCTGGTACAACCTTGCATATAACTTTTTATTACATTTAACGTATGCCATAAATATATTAAGTTGTTCTTGTTGAGTGTAGCCCATATAGAGTGAAAATAAACATTTAACTTTTTCCGGATGCTTCATTATCAGTGATGACTGACATTAACCGAAGTTTCCATAGATACCCCGTAATGACTTAAGTACATTCATATACGAAGGGCGTAGAAAACATATTAATAGTACGATTTTCAATCATCGATAGCGCGAAAACAGTCGAATGTGGGTATATGTTATATTAAATGAAATATACTCGAAATTTTACGCAGAATCAGAATATGTAACATTATATAGGGTATTCCATTTAAAAAAAACAAAGTTAGTCGTTTTTGACGGCATTACGACGTTCATTTGTTATTTCTAATATCAAATTCTAGCGCTTTGAGCGAAATCCTACAACTTTCCTAATACAAACGTTTTTCTAATCTTTCAAATAAAAAAGTTATCTATTGGTTTAAATATAGTCACCCTGTCACTCTGTACGTGCTAACTACAGCCTGCAAATGATGTCGGGCAAGTTGAAGTAGTTGTCTAGTTCTCACTTCTGATGGCAGATTCATTGCCATTTTTGAATGTGTTAGGCCCGGTAACGATCACCATTTATTGTGTTCACATGGAGAGGGCTTCTTTAGATGTGTTGTAAGCTATTCCCAGTACTGGTTTTGGTCCTATGAAGACGTTGAGGCAGCTTGCTTCGCGAGAGCATCAGCTCTTTCGTTGCTTGTATATCCTGTATGTCCAGCTATCCAAAGCAGTGTAAGTTTATTTCCTCTCCCTAATTTGGTAAGTAGTGCTCGGCAGTTCAATACTACCTTGGATGAACAACGGCTAGATTCAAGAGCTTTCAAGGATATTTTGATTGACTTGCTAATCCAGTTAATA
>MU181947.1:419598-436994 GCA_016904865.1 Pissodes strobi
ATATGTAGCGCATCCGGCTTCCCTCTCCAGAATGCAGCACTAATTACTGAATCTATAGCCCTCCTTGTATGGTTGTTGTGGCTATTCTGCACATACTGCCGATACAGTTCCTTATCTGGGGTTCAACCCCGCTTTTAGCTGATGTTCTATATTAAGGAGTTAGTTTGGTAATGCATTATTGAATGCTCCTTCAATGTCTAAGAATACATCCACCGCCATACTCTTGTCGTCTAACGCTTGTATTATATTCTCGACAAGGTTGTAGATTTGCCGGCCTGATACGCATATTGGCGCGCATTTAGTGGATACTCACCATGTGCACTCGTTCTAATGTGCACTTCCAGTATTTCCTTTCAACAGAAAGGGGGTCAAACTTATTAGTCTCATTGAGTTAAGTGTTGATTCCCTACGTCATATCTTAGGAATGTACACCACTTTGATTTGAGTACAGCTGCTCGGTATATAATTACTCGCCAGGCTGGCTCTAAATTAAGAATTAAGAACGGTGTTAATATCTTCAGACCTTTTTGCAGCAGTGCTGGAAATATCCCGCCCTCACCAGGTGATTTAAGAGACTGACACGATAGAATAGCACTTTTAATTGTTGATGCATTCATGATGTTCTTCGGGACAATCCAGCCGCCCGCTTTGGGCCTATTTGATTGTTTCCAAAGACTCTTGCCCATCATTATGCATAATGCGATATCCTGGGAGCTGAGTCTTAGCCGGAAGCTCTAAAGTTTCTCTACCAGATTCCGTCAAGACGTTTTAGCGATTCTGACTTCTGAATGGGTTCTCTATATAGAATTTGATAGATCTTAGGCTTGTGTTAGGCTCTGGCCGAAAATTTTTGATATCACAGATCTCTTATTTGATATTTTTTTCAAATGAAATATTTAGATATGGATTCTTGTAAAACATAAATATTTGTAGCTAGGAGTCTTACAATATCCTCGAGATATGTATTAGCGTTCAATGATATTTTTGAATTCGCGGAATCTGACCCAAGAATTAAATTATCTGACGCTATGAAAGGTGACGAAAAAATAGTTCTTCGAATTTTATTTTATGAAATATTGGCCAACATTATTACACAAATAGAAATAGGATTTTCGGATATATTTCAATTCATTTTATTTATCGCCTATTTATCTTTGACAAGAACCGATCGTTGTACAATTTAAGGTTTAATGTATAGTGTAACCTACCATTCATGTCAGCAAATTTGCATAAAATAGATATGTAGAGTATGTTCTATCATTTTTCTCAGCGCATTTACTTACAATAAAAATGTTATTCTAGTTATGAAAAACTATGCAAAATTAAAAAAAATATTATATCTATGCATATATGGCAAAATATGTTTCCACAAGCACACTCAAATTTTTGTTTCAGATTTAATCGCCATGTAAACGAGACTACGCAAAGATTTGTATTCACTCCGAAAGACGCCAGATGTAAGTTTTCTTTATCTGGATAAGGCCTTTATTTTATTTTTTATCATAATTTTTAAAGATGGTGTAAGCCATGGAGAAGGCGCATGAATAATTTAAGATGTTTTAAAAGGTGTATAAAATCAAAAAGCGTAAATATTAGTGTTAAAGAAGGCCAACATGTATGTAATCCATATCAGTGAAGTTACAAATATGATTCCAGTTAACCTTATTTAAGTCTGCAAGAAAATCTGCATATGCGAAACTAGAGAACTCCCTATATGCGCGATAAATTGGATGCTGCTTAGCTTTGCATAACTTAACTCTTACGCACGGAGATACCTTAAATCTCCATATTTATGGACCATGGATTACTGGGAACCTTAATGCTTTTTACATAGTTATATGGCATGTAATAATTCAAAAACTGATTTAAAGACTAAATCATTTATTTGAAAAGTGTGTTAAAAATATTCTTCATAAATAAAATAGCCTTAAAAAACTGGTCTAACAAGTCATGAAAATAAATTTCCTTAGATTGATTAAACCTATATAACTTGTAAAAACATATTTTGTTAAAACATTTACTTAGATGTGTAAAAGCACAAACGGTTAACTAAACACTTTTTTTCCTAGACTACTTTATGTCAAAGAGCTTTTGCATATTTTATTTGCACATTACATGCAAATAGTTTTACATTTTTCACATATAGCTTGTCATTTTATATCCTATATTTTTCTCCCAAAACGCTCTAGTCCTTGAGCCGCATTACCATCTTTTGAATTGTCTGCCTTCTTTATTCAAAATTGCAGCTCTTTCTTGGATTATTCTATATACTCGTATTATATATATAAAAAAAACGTTAATATACTAACTTATTTTTTACCAACGTCTTATGAAAGGTTCTAGCAGCTGTCTAGCTAGGAAATTTACAAAATTAAACCTTAGCATTCTTGAATCTAGGCATCTCTGGTGTAAGACATACAAAATACACATCAGTTACCGATTAGTTAACTGTGGTTAGAATTCTGCTAGTAATGTACTTTGGTTTAGTCAGCCTAATAACTGCGATGGAACACTTTTTCATTATGTGATAGTAAGTTTCCATCTGAACTCTTACCCGTTATAAAAATAGCTATTTTGTTCATCTGTCAGGGCTTCAATCTTTCACGCGTACTAATTGGGATTATTTGGCATGAAAACCTTGAAACCACATCTTCTTCCGAAGACAACGAACATTTCTTCTATACGAGAACAAGAAGCTGTAAGGCTCATTTTCTTGTATATTTAGTATTTAGGTAGTCGAAACAAAGGCAAGTTGAGATGACGGAATATCATGTTTCGGCCATTGTGCTCTGAGAAGCATCACGGCGCTTTACATTGGTCGCAAAAAGGGATCGGATTCGTTCATGATTTGACTTGTATATAATTGGAGATAGAATGTATGTTCTCAACTCTATAATATCTAAAGGATGAAGTTCTATTTTATCGGAATTCGGATATTTATGCCTCTATAATTTTTTTTGTATTATTTGTGTGTCAGAATTTTATTTGATAATTCCTCAGTAAACAATAGGTCCCACACTTGAAGAGGGTCAGGCCTGTTTCCAAGCTGTTTGGAATTTGGACGAAGTTCTGACAAATGTTCAATCAAATTTCCTTTCTGAATTGTAACTTGTATATTTGTGCCTTCGTTGGTTCTTGCCATAATAATTTCTCGTCGTGATCTCTAGATTTTTTTTTGTCTGCATCTGGTTACTAAGATGATAGTCCTTGCGGTTCTGCATTAGGCAGATTACATTCTCCATCTTCAGAACTATAGATTTGATCAACGTTTGCCTTCAATCCATCTCTGAATTTTCTACATTGCTCATGTCACTTTCAGCTTTGTTCAACTATCTATTAGCAACTTTTTCAACATTATCATCAGTTACCTAATTTGCTAACTTCTATCCATTATATACTAATTTGGATGATGGGCTCCCGAAACCTGACCACGCGATTCACTATTACAATAAAAGTGCGAGAAAAACGTTGCCACCACATAGAACACATACTTATATGAGGCTAGACGGCCCGGGTCCCTGGGATTATATTCCCTTGTGCAAGAGTTGCCCAAAGACCCAAAATATAACAAAATCCAGAGCTGAGCACAGAATTACGTCTGTCAAGCTCTTGGTATTTTCTGTGACAGGAGTTTGTTTAAAAACGCATTGGTATAAACCACATTTACTTTTAAAAAATTGAAACAAATTAAAGTTGCTCTTATTGATCATTAGGTCTATCATAAGATTGAATCCAGAAAACATGTAACGGAATTCTGGCAAAATACGTTCCAGACAGAAAGAGAGATTTACATTGAATGGTCTATATAAACTTTTCAAACAAATAAACCTTTTTCCCAAACAACCTATGACTGCTCAAGAGACGAGTGAGGCTCACCAATGTCTATTATATGTAGCACAGACTTAAATGTTAAAGAACAAGTTGCGAGAGATGAATTAAAAGTAGTATTCCAAACTAAAAGATCTATACAAACGAGATTCAGAAAACACATAGCCCATTTGAAGTTTGGTAGAGAAGAAAAATAAAATTTTGCCTGGCATACTTTTGAAAATTACAAGAGATTATAAGAAGCATACGAAAGTAAGAAATGTAAGGATGGTTTAAATAGGGATATAGAACCGAATTCGTATAATCCGTTGTATTGGTTGATCGAGCATGACTAACAGGATCTCCGGATTGGATCTTTGGTTTCGCTGGATTAAACAAATAGTTAGTATAAAATACAGTTAGATAGACTGGAAATTTAGTTTTATTTATCTCCTGATGATATAACATGGTTAGCGAAAGACGCAATGGGTGTAAAAGTTCTGCTTCGTTATTGTCGATAACACTGTGTTTTAGTAATAAATATAACTATCCCCTTTAATGGGTAATATTTTCGTAATGAGCCCAATAAATGTGGAACCACCGAAGGTGATCGAAAACTTATTGAAATAGAATATAGTTTCTATGACACATGATAATTGACGATCATTGATCTATTAGATCGATCATCAAATGAATACGCAAGTGGTGCATGTATAGTCAAAAATACTTACAATGCTTTAACACCATTTGTCAGATGAAAAGGAATTATTAGACTAGATAATCTAGGTTATGCGATGACTAAGAATCAATTATAGAATAGCATTATAAATCTTTTGTTTCAAGCCTCAGTTAATTCTATCATTGACTTAAAATATTAGGTGTTTTCGTGAGGATAAAATTAAAGTACATACAATTTTAGAAAATCTGTAGTTAAATCTTAGGTTCTTGTTTCTGTTTTTTTATATAAATTCAATATTTTGTTTATACTTTCACTTATTTTTTTTTTAATTAATTTTATATTGTATTCCTTTTTCGTATTGTAAGTAATGAACTAGCCATGGGTTCTAACTTCATAGCTGGTACATACCTATTTTATAGTCGATCCGTATGGATAGCGAAGTAAAAAGTGATAAAAAATTATGCAAGTTGACCCCACGCGATAGTACCCCTCTCGGTACCGCACAGTACGTACGCACAAAAGATGCAACAAGGTTAGTCTTACGGGTAGTATTAGCTTAGGCTAACATTTACGGAAAACACAATAGGATTCTGGCAGAGAAAGTGTAAGCGACAAGACTATAAATATTATTTTACAAAATAGAGGCAGACGGCAGAACCGCGCCCAACAATATCAGATGATTACCTACAGGGCAATAATAATACAATTATTCTACATCAGCAGTAAAAGAGCATTTCTAAGATATTTGTTTCTAAAATATTTATTATTAAAATTAATATCTAAATCTAAACAAATATACAAAAAAATCAATATGATGGGTAAACTAAAACATCTTCTATATCCGACAAGTCAGACATATCCAAACTAAAATCTAACATGGCATCATATGTATCTAACTGTATATCTATTGGTTCTATAATTTGGTCCATTGATAGATCTAGTATCCAAATTTTATCCTCTACTTTTAATTGCGTGTTCAACACATTTTTGCAAGTTGATCTACGATAATGCTTTTGCAATTATATTTTTAAGGTCTTTTCATTTGTAAGTCATATTGTCTCTTGACAGTTCGCTTTTTTACTTAAGTCCAAATAAGTTTTATTGAATTAAGCTTACAGTGGTGACAAACAAAGTCGGTTGTATCCCGAGTTTTGACAATTTTGTAAATAATGTACTTATTGTACTCAGTTTTGCTTATTTCCTGTTTGACTAGTTGTATTAACTAGCGCTTAATATTGTCACAGAATGGCTATACCCATCACAATTATGGAACTTGGGTGTATCAACCAGGCGCGGCTCGTGAGTGTATTGGCAAGTGGGTCAAATCTAGGAAGAAAGAGGCGCATGCCAGAATGTCTTATATCAGTAACTCCTGTTTTAGTTCATAACGAATTACTGGTACAAAACAAAATACAGGGAAAATAAAATATGCATCTTTTACGTTACATTCGTAACTCCTGTCAGGAATATTGTGCATAGCTGGCTTAAAATACCTGTTAATTTCTTTCCCTCTTATCTTTTGTTTAGGTCTAGAAGGTTTCGGGTGTCCATTTTCTTTTATTTCTAAACGCTTTTCAAACGTCAATGTGCTGCTTATTTTACACTGCAGTATTTCTTGCACAGAAGCCATTGGTAAATAATTGTTTATAACTCTAAGTACTTGCACTACATTTACCACTAACCAAACGCCACAAACGACACAATGCAACAATGTCTAAATTAAGAAAAAGGTTAGGAAAAGCAAACTATAATGTAAATAAAAAACCAATCAAAAGCTTCGCGCCGGTCGGCCTGCTTAATCGATAATATTTTCATATAAGTTTTTGCAAATGCAATGCGTAAATCAATATCAGCCAATTAATATTCGTTTTTCTTTGTCTAGCCCGTAACCCAAATATTTGCAATATACTATTTTATCCCTCCGAACGGTTCGAGTGTGTTTTCATAAAGGTCGAGCAGCATGCAAACCTGCAAGTGCCAAAAGCACTATCATTGGCCGGCCGTCGACAATTTCGTCAACTATGTGTCTCTTTTTAACTCCTGCGAAAGCGCGTATCTACGCGCTCCGTCTTAATTTCGGTTCTCTAATTGTCGTAAAAAGCCATAAGGTGAATTTAAAATACGGCCGGGCAGCGTATAGCCAGTTCCTACCATTGTACAACGCACTCATCCCAAATGTCGCGCTGTATCGTGGTATACATTGGCCAAGAGAATCGCGTGTAAACGAAGGACAAATCCTACCACGATGCAACGCGATGCGCTGTGTAGTGGTATACATTGGCCGAGAAAATAGCACGTAAATGATAGACAAATCCTACCATGACGCAGCGCTTTCCTCCGACGCGTTTCCCTCAGAGGACGCCGTAAATTAAGGGGTTAATAATTCTAGTTAAGTTGAGGAAGTTAATGACGACTCATATAATTTATTTATTAATAAGAAAACTAACATCAGTAATGACAGCTATGCTATGCTTATGTAGTTATTATATTGTATACCTACTGGTAAATAATTTTAAAAATAAGTAAAAAAAAAACATTTTAACAAAATACATTAAAAATTAATGCTGTGAACCATGTGACTTTGCATTAGGTTGTGCCTTAAAAATGTTAACGGCAAGATTTATTTTCCTTTTTTTTTTGTCTTCCTTATTCATTGTTTGTGAGACAACCAGCCTGAATCCGTTTCGCGCCTGAATGCAAACCTGGCCTAACTTTGCGCCGCGATACGGAAGTGGGCTGGACTCCTATTTTTCGATAATTGTGGTTCACTTTAATTTTCGCTAAAAAGCATTCTACTTGGGCTGGAGTTTTAATTTTAGCTAATACATTATTTATTTTTTGAATGGTATTGATCATATTAGGCGATCCGTTGAGAGAAACATTTCAGTTATTCTTGAGGAATCTTGGGAAAGGTTTTGGACAGCTTCCTGATGTATTTTTTTATATCATCATTTTCTGTAGACTCATTTTGCGTATAAATTTCTTTGTCTATTCCATCCACCTTGTCCATAATTCTAGGTTCAGGTAACATATTTTGAGAATCATTGTGAATATCATCCATATT
The DNA here is from genome assembly GCA_016904865.1 of Pissodes strobi. Classification (NCBI taxonomy): domain Eukaryota; kingdom Metazoa; phylum Arthropoda; class Insecta; order Coleoptera; family Curculionidae; genus Pissodes; species Pissodes strobi. Next base: position 427,149 of record MU181947.1, read on the forward strand.
TTTAAAAAACCCTGTAGGAATGTTTTCTCCTAAAGCAAGTTTAGCTAAATCTTGTTTATCATCTTTTGTTAATAATGATGCCGTGTGTATCCTAATGCCGCATTTTCCCTGAACTGCACACAAGTGCTTGCAGAAACGACCACCTTGATTAAATGGGCATCACACACCACTTCCTGAGCGAAACGACATTCAATAGCCCTTTTCATTATGGGTGTGAGAACTGTTATAATTAAGGGATTTTTACGAACAATGACAGTAACACCATTTTGCAAAAAATCATATTGCTTTTCCTTAAGAATCGATACCACTTTTTTCATCGCGATCTCCATAGTTTATATGACTGAAAAAGAAAAACACTGGTAAAATTTATTTAGCAGTAATTATTATTATTATTAATACCTATTTCATTTATATTTTTTTAAAACTGACCTCCATTTATCATATAAATATTTAATTTGCCTCTCCCGTGGATTTTTTTTGCGCAGCTGCAAGTAAAATCGGTAGTTGATTTGTATCTTCTATGGATTCTATAAGGCTAATTTCATGAAATATTCTGGCTGCACTAGCGGTCATCCCATCTTCAAAATATTTTAAAAATATTTCTTCCGTACTTTTATCCATCCTTAAGTAGCGTAGCTAAAAGCTTCTTGTACATTATATGTGTGCACAAAATTAATCTGCAATAATATAATAAGATTATTTTCGTTTTTGATGTAAAAAAAAACGCTGAAAATTTAATCAATAGGTATTTCTATATCACTGTTACTGTTAAACTTTTTTAAACGGTTAAGGTTACTTGGTTAAATAGTGTTACATCAAAAAACTAGTGGTAAAATTGGGTTACCATATTAAGCCCTCTCTTTAGTAAAGGATCATTCCCTATGGTGTTCCGATTAATTTTTACCGTAGCACCACATGATTTATCACGGTCACGTTCACATATTTTTTTATTTTTTTATTTATTAATAGCGCTAATGTATACCAATACAAAGCCCAGCGCGTTGCATCGTGGTAGGATTTGTCCTTCGTTTACACGCGATTCTCTTGGCCAATGTATACCACGATACAGCGCGACTTTTGGGATGAGTGCGTTGTACAATGGTAGGAACTGGCTATACGCGGCCAGGCATCCAGCATCAACCGGATAAATTGGGGAGTTTTCGCATGACACTTTTTTAAAAATAACTATCAGCTGAAAATTAAATTAAAATTAGGTGGGTCATTGACCAAATGACCTTACTGAGAAGCCGCGCCTGGTATCAACTCTAGCATATGCTTCAAGCACATCAGAATGTATTGCCCTGTACTTTTTTGGTTTTAATGTAAGCAGCCCGTCAGGAACGAAATCGTGGAAACTCTACTCTATATATGTGTTATAATTAATCGGCGTCTATTTTCAAATGGTGGACGGACGCCAGTTGATCAACCCCCCATAAAACTTGTCTTGAACTCATAATATTTTTGTCCTGTTAACACTTACTCGCGGTGTATTCTTCATTTATTAAAGTATCGTCCAAATAGTAAATGTGTTTTCCTGGAGTACGTCCATGTCTAATTTTTCTCAGATAATCTCTTCTCCACTTTCAGTTAACAAGAATACTAATGGATTTTAAAACGTCCCACAATTTGATCCTGCCGATCGATGATATGTGTGTGTGTCACTTTTAAGCGCCTTTAGAATTAAGTCCCAGGTAGGATTATTTTTCCAATGAAAAACTCATGAACAATTTCTTCGCAGGAAAATTCTGTCAGCTCCAGATTATTTTACCTGCTTTTGGCTTTCGCACAGTATCTCCTGCCTCTTCTTCCTTCAAAATTCGATAGATAGTTGTTTTTCCAACTTCGGTCACTAGGTAACGCTTTTGAACACTCTCTCCGACGCCGACGCTTAAATTAAGAATTTTATCACTTTTGATATAATAAATTCAACACAATGCTAATTATAATCATTTTATTTAAGCCTAAAGCAGTACTTTTTTAACGTTTTGGAGAAGTCATCTTTATTATTCTTAACTAAGGCACGACATGTTATGTGAGAAACTAAACTGCCAGTGTACAGGGTGCCCCATTTTCGTGTGCTTTATGGGGTTTCTCGCTTACGAGAATGCGGTTTTCGCAATAGTTGGCTACTTTTTTGTGAAACTAAAAATGCCACACACAGATTTTTCTTAGTCCATTTCGGGACCTGTGTTAAGGCAACAAGTTTTTTTTGTATAGTTTATGGCTTTGCATCGAGTGCATTTAGCCACTACAATATCTTAAATTTAAAACTCAAATGAAACGCGACAATTTAAATTTGCAAATTGCGATTAAGTAAAACAGTCTACTGCCATGAGGCTTGCAGTAAAAGCTTATCGTCCAAGTAGATAGACGCTATATAAGAATAAATCAAATAATAATTATAACATTAGCAAAATAAATTCTTTACTCGAGATAATATCGGATATGATAATGAAGAAAATAAGTACCGGTAAGTAAAGCAAATAATATAAGAAGCAGCGATAGATATGATACACGATAACAGATGGCCTAAAACTTATTATCGGTAAAATCAATATGCAAAAACGGTAAGTAACAGTAATAGGTACAATATAAGATAGCAGACGACCTACTGTCGTTTAACGGTAAGTTAATGAAACAAAACGATAAGTAACGGTATTAGGTACGATATAAGAAAGCAGACGACCTACGGACGTTTAACGGTAAGTTCATTAAAAACTATCATCAACGGTAATATGTATGATATAAAAGATAGATGACCTACAGTCGTTTTACCGTCAGTTATTAAATCAAATACGGTAAATATGTAATTATGTGGTTTATGGTAAGAGCATCTCATTAAGGTGAATGTACAAGGTGATCCCCTATAATGTCGCCCCCCTTTAACTTTTTTATTTTCGGTGTCTCAAAAAAATTAAAAGTATGGTTATGTACGTACTTAAAAATACTTTTTTTCTGCGTATAAAAAATATTGGAAAAATGATCAGTATACAGGGAAAAACAAAAAGTTCATGTTTTTTCAATTTATTTTTCGATTCCTCGTAAAATTCTAAGCATATTTTATGTATGATGTTATACCTATAGAGTTAGTAGTTTAACAGCTATAAACAGCTGAAAATCGGTGTTTTGGCTACTTTTCACCTTGGTAGCAAGGAGATCATTAGAGAGTAAAATTAATTTCACATTCCTATCTTAGTTTTCAAGAGCTATCTGATGATGCTAATTTATGGTACCTACCGAGGTACCAGATTTGGTACCCATGGTACAGCCTGCCAGTTAGTACCGTCAGATAGCTCTTGAAAAGTTAAGATAGGAATGTGAAATTTATTTTACTCCATCTCTAATGATCTCGTTGCTACCAAGGTGAAAAGTAGCCAAAGTACCGATTTTCAACTGTTTATAGCTGTGAAACTACTAACTTTAGAGGCATAACATCATACATAAAATATGCTTAGAATTTTACAAGGAATCGAAAAATAAATTCATATATAGGGTGTTGCATTGAAAAAAATTAACTTTTTGGTTTTCCCTGTATATTGATTATTTTTCCAATATTTTTTATACGCAGAAAAAAAGTATTTTTCAGTACCTACATAACAATACTTTTATTTATTTTTGGGACCCTTAAAATAAAAAAGTTATAGGGGGGCGACTTTATAGGGGATCACCCTGTACGCAGTACACATAGGTTAAGTCCACTAATTACGGTCCTAAGAGCTAGGTATTCGATATTCAAGACAATACCAGATACGATAAGGAAGATAATAAGTATTAATTAATTAAGCGGTAAGGAACGGTATTGAGACAATAGAAGGTCATCATCAACCTACGGTAAAGTGAAATAAAATTAAAAAAGGGTAGGGCCTACTTGTATCCAATAGATTTTGACAGACTCGGAAACTACTAGCGTTTCCTGCGATGCTACGGTTACACTATGTGGTCGTATCACGACAAAAGACCTCTATCAAGAGAAATGAAACCGGAGAACTCTCTAAGTCAGCATAGAACAGGCCGCTGAAGAACGTTCAGCCTCAACAGAGGAATTTCTTTCCCGAAGAAGAAATTCTGTCCCACGGAAGGTTACATGGAAGGTATTCTGTTCCCAAGTCATAATTAATTTTAACTATTCAATATAGACACACATACAGGGTGTCGCATTTGTTGTGGCATCTGTGCATAAGACCGCCAAGTGGCATCATTAAATCCGCATAAAATTGGCTAATGGCAGCTAGTGGCATCAGATTCGCGAGGAGTGTGTCCAGCGTTCTTATTTCGTAGCCGTTATGGTTTTAATTGTAGGGGGCAGCACTATCTGCACAGTGAGGATGATGTCATCACAAATGCATGTGTGTGGGAACATACGAAGATACCACCTTATGGCATATACACCAAAATTTTGATACGACGCGAAGTCAGGTCAATATAATGCCGTAAAAGCAAAAAATCATGTAAGATGCCATAAAGCCAGCGGATGTCATAAGGTGGTGAAATGCACACACATAATGCCACAGTAAATGTGGTACATACACGCACTAATATGTAGGAAACCTTTTTTCTATAGTAAGAGTAACCACACTATCAGTAAAATACCGTTAGGGGACAATACAGCCGATACAGGGCAGCACATTTGCCAATTGATCTCACGAGATAATCAGTCGGTTATTAGATCTGATGGCCGAAAATAACAAACTATAATTTCAAATTTCAAAACTGGTCGTTTTTATCCTGTCTGAACGCTTCGAGCCGAGAAGGTCAGGGAACCCGTCCTATTTCCAAAAATAATATATGCGACATCCGACAAGAGGGCGCTCCAAGCGGAGTCATCACTCCGAGCAACTCGGAACTGCATCCCTCGATACTAGTGGGTTGCGTTCTGAAGTAAGGTAACGAGGGTATCGACAACACAAAGCGACCGGTAAAAGGGAAGAAATCGTACTACTGAATTTTGTAGCATTTACAGCGCTACACTCTTTTATTACTTCGCATTCCAAACGGACACACTATAGTTTGTTAGAGAATGCTTAGAGAAGCATCATCTTTTTTTTAGTGGTTAAACTAGTATGAGAACTGAAAAATATATCAGCATAAATTTGTCTTACAGATTTTTATTGTATTCCTTTTTATAGTGTTAATTAGGCGACATTGTTTTTGTTATTTTAAATAACAATATCCGCTACGTCAATAATGAGATATTGAGATAAAAACTAATTCATAGATAGGTGTAAAAAATAATAAAAGTAAGTAAGGCATATTTTTAATTAGTATTTAAGTGATAATGATTGTACGCTTAAATTTTAATCTCGTTTGATGTTAGCTCATTATTCCCTAGTGTACTAATCCCACAGACCTTGCAATACCTTGGTGAATTACTTGAGATGAATAGTTTTGATAACGAAATCAAACAAGAATATTTAACTTTAACCAAACTTTGCATGGATCAAAATTATTTTCAATACAAAAATAACTATTACCAACAACTTGAAGGCACGGCAATGGGCAACTGTTTATCGCCGTTCTTAGCTAACCTTTTTATGAGTAAATTTGAAAATGAAATCAGTGAGGAGTTCGAATATTTTCCAACGGTATGGTACAGGTAAGTAGATGATATTTTCGCGATTTTCGACACAAAAACCGCTAATGTTGAAGATTTTGTAACAAAACTAAACAACCGTTTCCCCACCATTAAATTGACTTATGAAGTCGAGAACAATGGCCAGCTACCATTTTTTGGATACTTTAGTGATTAGGAATGATAATAACACACTAGAATTTGATATTTATAGAAAAAATACTGCTACTAACCGATATATTCCTAATGACTCCTTCCACTGCGACCAACATAAAATGGCCAGCTTTCATTTTTTAGTACACCGTTTGGTTAACTTTCCTCTTAGCAGAGAAAGATTTAATAATGAAAAGGAAACTATTAGGAATGTAGCGAAATTTAATGGTTTTAATATTAACTTAATAAATAAAGTAATTAATAGGCATTTGTTTAGAAAGACCATTCGTGATTCCACTTCTTTCGTTAATCAGGATGAAAATACAAAATACGTTTCGATACCGTATAATCCTCAGTATACTAGAGGACTCCAAAAAGTTTTTAAGGAAGTAGGTTTAAAATTAGTATACCAGACTAAGTTTAACATTAAGAAATTATTGGGTGGTCCAAAGGACTAAATTGAAATATTGGAAAGAAGTGGAATATATGAAATTGGATGTATGGATTGTAACCAAAAATATGTTGGGCAAACTAGAAGATCTTTACAGACGAGATTCAAAGAACATATAGTTCATTTAAAGTATGGTAGAATAGAAAAATCAAGTGTTGCCGAGCATGCTTTTGATAATAATCATAGAATAACAATTAAAAATTTAAAATTAATTCATAATATAACTGATAGGAGATTACTAGACGCATATGAAAGTATGGAAATTATTAAATGTAAGAATAGTCTAAATAGATAGAGGGCCTATTCCGTATAGTTCATTGTATTGGTTGATCAAGCGTGACTAGCGGGATCCCAGGATTGGTTCTGTTTAGTTCCGCTTGATTAAGCAAACATTAGTATAAAAGAGATTTTAATTTTAGTTTTAATCATCCCCTGATGATGCTAACATGGTTAGCGAAACGCGCGTCGAGTGCAAATATTCTGTTTCGGTATTGTGTATAAGACTCTGTTTTAGTGATAATGATTGTAATTCACTGCCATGATATTTCTTTAGATTTTTCTTTTTTCGGTTAAAGCGTAAAGATAATACATAATAGTATATTATGATATAAGTGTATAAGAGGGCCTTTAAAGCACGCGCGACATATTTCAAAACACGACGCGCAGCGGAGTGTTTTGTAAGTAGCAAGGGCTTTAAAGGCTCTTATACACGTATATCATACGCTATTTTTTATTACGAATGCATCCTAATCTCAAAATTTTTAAAAATATTAAACTTAAGAATATAATGATGAATATATTAATCTGTCACATTTGACATGATCAAATGTTTCTATAGCAACCTTTAAAAAAGTAGGCGCATCATAAAGGTCATTTTATGCACGCTGCAGCGTGCGATAATCGTTGATTATGATGCATGCGTAATAAAAAATATCTTACTAGGAGCTCGTTTTGGTTAGTACTAAACATACAATTCCACCCGATAATACAAATAACCACTATTATTTTAATACAGTTATAAATCTCAAACCAATATTTTAACATCGAGTTAATATTGCGCATAATGTGCCCTTTAGCCCCCCTATGTAAACCACTTCCACCTCTAATCAATATTAAATGTCCACTTCCACAGCTATTCAAAGGATAAAATTAAATTTGAATATTTCGCATTTGTGGTTAAGCTTTGGCAAGGAGTTATTTGGCCATAATTGGACTTCCTTAGCAATCGAATTACCTAGTTTCGAATTTATAGGATCAAAAGATTGATGGCAGTATTTGGATTAAGGTATGCTGCTTATTAATTATCTTATATAATTTTGACTATCGCATGTATAAAGGAAGAAGATACGTATGCATAATATGGAACAATTGCCTACTAGAATATATTTACCATACGGGATGCGTATAAAATACATATCCAAACTTAAATTAGATAATTACATTTTCATGTCTAACTCTGTAACGCACAAATTCGTTATCAGTTTATCAGGGTTTGCGTACTTACAAAGCCATTTTCCCAAAGGATTTTATCCGACCAACTCGGTCAAGGGCCTTGAGCAAATCTGTGTGGCTATAAGATAAGAATTCAGTGTAGATTTTGAATATCAACCTTGGTGACCCAACAGTTGGTTCAAAGGAGAGTAAATTGTAAATGCAGGTTTCCATAAACTTATCTGGGTTTTACTTTCAGAATGATTCAAATAAAGTTTAAGGCTGTTATGAGCCCCTGAAACCCCAAAGTTTTAGTGCAGTCTATGCTGTAACTAGTAAAGATTTTGTGTTTTGAAATACTCCTTTTATATATCTGGGTTATATTAGCTAGTTAGAATACTATGCGGTGAAAACCCATCCAGATCCTCGTCTTCAAATATGAAAAATAGAATATCCTGTTCGCTATTTGAGAAAATAATGTATCAAACAAGACAAGTTAGAGTTATTGGCAGTCAAAGTATTTAACGCACTTCTTGTCAGTCTTTTATGATGTTTTGACGAGGATTTAATACTCAAGCGCGCTTTTTTTTATCCATTTCAGTTTATTTTCTGTACGCAGCTTTCTCTTCTAAACTTTCTGAGATTTATAAATTTACAGGCTAGTAAAAAGAAAATCGTAAAATAGAATACGTGAAGTTGATATAACATCTGATACCTGAATTTTGAGACATAGTTGTTATTTTACTGTTTTTCTCGTGTAGCTGTCGATACATATACGGAAGAAAATAATATATCCAGAAATAAAAAATGTTCTAAACCAATAATCCAAGGTTTGGTTTTAATTTCGTACTTTTCATATTTAAGGCCCGTACGATTGTTTAATCATAACGGAAGGCTCACAGGAGTCTACAGGGTGTCTATTTTTCGACACTTTTACGGGGTATTTCGTTTAATTTTAAAGATAGAAGGTTGCAGTTTTCAGGACACTTTTGTGAAACTAAACATGCCATCAACAAAAATTTCATAGCCCTCTTGGTTTTTGAGATACCGGGTGAATTTGAAAATTATCGCTTTTGACTCACCCCCGTATCTTAGTTGTCTTTTAACTAATTAGATAGCTGAAAATGTATTCTTATATAACTTTTTTCCGTAGAAACCAGTGGGGTACTTTTTTTTTCTTGCGCCAGCCGTTTTAAAGATATAAAGCAAATATATGTTTTTTAATGGAACACCCTATCCTGTAAGCCATGACAACAGAAACTTTTGTAAACAAAAGAAAATTAAATAATATCAGATCGCTCGTTGAAATAATATTTAAGGTTGACTGGCAAGGTATAAGTTTAAAATTGTGTTTTCTGTTTTAAAAAATGGCTGAAATGCAAATATATCAGAACTTTGAAGAGAATGATATGTTGGTCTGCGTCATACAATCCAATAAAAATTCGCATAATGCCTCAGAACTATATCGTAACAGGTGCACATTTTCTTAATTCAATCTCTAATTATTTTGAATTATTGTGCGTCTTTATACTTATTATAGATATCCGGAAAGAATTATTAATCATCATTTGTCAAAAGCATACTATAAGGAAAATAAAGAAATAGATGAGACCAATGTTTTAGCCGTAGTAGAGGCAAATCCATCAACATCAGTAGAGCCATTGAAGCAGAAATTGAGATCACTAAAAAAAGAAGAGCCCAGCAAATATTTTAAAAAACATAAGTTTAAACCCTACGAAATATATATTGTTCAGAGCTTACACCTTGGGGATGCTGTACGTTGGCTAATTTTTTGCAATTGGTATCTAGAACAAATTCAAGTAACCAGACATTTTGCTCTCCAGTAATACGATCAGATGAGGCGTATTTCTCAAGTGCTGGCATTTTTAAAAGAAATAATACTATATAGACACTGGCACCAAGAAAAACCTCACTTCATATTTGAGCATAAGCGGCAGGGCAGGTTCGGCTTCAACGTCGCATGTTTCATTTTGGCTGGACAAATAGAATATACCCTACAGTGTGTCCAAAAAAGTATGCAACATATGGGAAACATTTTTATTATTGGTTTCTGAAAAAATTTTATTCTTGATAAAAGTTGGTGCTTGCTCTAAAACAGAAAATGAGTATTTCAAATTTTCCGTACTGCTTTTAGTGCGGGCGCAAATGCCATTTTTCCGAAATCGCGGCAAGAGTAAAGTACCTTAATTTATAAAGATACAGCAAAATCTTATAAGGAAAA
>MU181947.1:437394-459628 GCA_016904865.1 Pissodes strobi
TTTTCCTTATAAGATTTTGCTGTATCTTTATAAATTAAGGTACTTTATTCCTGACGCGATTTCGTAAAAATGACATTTGCGTCCACACTAAAAGCAGTACGTAAAATTTGAAATACTCGTTTACCGTTTTAGGGCAAGCACCAACTTTTATGAAGAATAAAATTTTCTGAGAATCCAATAATAAAGAAGTTTCCCATATGTTGCATATTTTCTTGGACACCCTGTAGAATTTATGAAGAAAGTCTTTCAACAGGCCAGTATCTAGGTATATTGAAAGATGAATTGTGCTATATATTTTCAGCAGGATGGAGCGCCTGCTCATAATTGCCAACAATTCGCCTTTTTAGATAACCATTTTTCTGGAAAATGGTTAGGTACTCATGGACCAGTAAGATGCCCCCCGCGATCACCCGATCTGTCAATTTTGGGCTTTTTTGTGGGGTCACTCACAAAACAAAGTTTACACCAAGCGTCACCGCAACCCACATGTACTTCGAGAAGCCATTACAGTCGTATTTCAAAATTTACGTCCAATAATACTCATGAACGCTCTAAAACGAATAACCAAAATGTACGAATTATGTGTTTGAGAAAATGGGAATTATTTTAAAAAATTTCTAGAGCCATTAATAAATATCTTTTATGTTGTTGTTAATGGATGCTGTATAAATTATTACTAATTATTTATACTGTTAAATATTTAGGTAGGTACGTTATTGGGTTAATAAAAAAAATATGTTTCAAAATCACTTCAAAACTTCTTCAGAATAAATAATATCCAAAAATGTTTCTTTTCTTTCATCAGCGCTATTACTATTAAATAACATAATGTATTTGGGGAAAACTGTAGTTTATTCAGCTACTTTAAAAAATGAATATATACTGTTATATATTTTTGGAAATCCCAGAAAATGCATAATTTAACTAAAAACAAATAAATAGGTTGTTCCATTAAAAAAATCATATATTTGCTTTATAACTTTAAAACAGATTGCGTAAGATAAAAGCAAACTACGGCATTGGATTCTACGGAAAAAGCTCTATCTATATAAATAAATTTTCAGCTATCTAATAAGTTAAAAGTCAACTAAGATTCATTTGTTTGAGGAATATATAAACATAATTTTTACATCAAATAGACCATGGACTATCACAACGAATAATTATGCATGGAACTTAATACCTTTCTTAGCTCCGCTAACTCTAAATTAGAGGCGTATTTTATCAGTAAGCCTGGTAGGTGACATCATGAGAGCAAGTGAGATACCTAAAGCCCGTATATAATTTGATTTTATGATCGTGACTTACGGCTGTTTTAACCGACAATTTTTTTGTGAATAAACTCGTCATCAAAGTTTGTGAGATACCTAAAGCCAGCCGTGTAGCACTCTATTTTATGACCGTGAGTTATGTCTGTTTTCGCAGATTTTTTTTAAAAGAATAAATTCCTCAAGAGCCTCGCGAATTTCTTTGTAAATATCATTAGTTTTATACTTCTCATGAACTTCATGATTTTTTTGACTTATTACGCGCATTCCTGGCAAACAAAATAACGGTCAAAAATTATGTTTATATTTAAATTTTTATTTGAGTTTGTGGTGATTTGTTGATTTTAAGAATGTATTTAAAATTAAAGTAAATTAACTTCGTTTGTTGAAATATTATTTATTATCCATGATCTTCCTATTTTATTTTGTAACTGCAAAACTCAGCCAAATCAACATTTTATAATTTTAACATTTATAAACACTACTTGACATTCTTTTTAAATTCAGCAAAGTATCAATTTCATTTTGTTTTTTTTTTTCGTTATCTTGACCTTTCATCCCATTTTCCCATGACGCCATCTATTTTTTGACCGTTAATCTGACAGATTTCTAACAGTTTGTCCTAATAATTTAACGGTTTTATAATTATTATAAACTCTTCCCTATTCCATGATTACAGACATAACACTTTACATAACTAATATATTCTTATGTTTCATAAACTTAGTTTTACACCAATATTTAATAAATATGTCAGCTATCATATCCTCGGTATATAAATATTCAATTTTTATTAACCTTTGATTTACCTACTCGAGTATAAAATAAATTCTTACATCTATGTGCTTGCTTCAACTCGGTACAGAAATTTTTGCACACTATTCCATATTCTATTGTTTTCTATCTCTTTCTTCATAATAATTGTTTTCTTGTCATATCTGGTTTTGTGGGATTCTCTATATTCCTGGTACAACACCAAGTGCATATATCTATTCATAATTCTCTTTACATTGTTCACCTCTGTTTTTGTTGGAGTCTCAATATTCCTGCGACATACTCACGGTATGGAAAAATAATGTTTTTATCCGATCGGGCGAAAAACGACACCTTTCCGAAGTGTCTTCTCACCGCAAAAGTCATGATTCCAGTATATTGTATTCGTTGCTTGGCAAGATGCAATAACTGTACAAGAATAGAAAATAACTGTCCGGGAATATAACATTCCCGTCCTAGGCCGGGAATGTAACACTTCTGTTCTATTCAAACGCCTTGTTTGTCAGATCTGACGTCTATCAAAAGCAACATTTAGATGCTATTTCCGTAGTTACGTAATAAAGTTCAAGCTCGCTCGTTTCAAAACTTGATATTATGTTTAGTTTAAGTTTAAAACACCGTTTTTATTTAGAGTAAGATTTGGCTATATTTTTATAAGTACGTATTCTAATTAATTTCGATCGGATAAAAAATAGTATGTGCAACTCGTAGGAAAAGCACATTCCTGGACTCCTGTGTTGCTGGCCTCGGCTGCGCCTCGTCCAGCAATTACCACAGTCGTCCAGGAATGTTTTGCTTTTCCTCCTAGTTACACAATATACTATTTTCTTGTTGGATAACACTATGGCTTTTTTCTCATTTATCAATGGGGTTTTGCATCTTCAATTCCAAACTTTTATAAAATAGTTTTTATATAGTTTCCTTAACCTAGTTTAGTTGAAAAATACTTTGGTGATTCTTCTATTTATAAAGGTCTTCGCCGCTGAACAGGTTAAAGTAAGAAAGCTACTACGGCTTGATGGAATGAATACCTTGTGACCTCGCGCCGCTCATCACCACGACGACAACGACGTTACATTATTCTCGTTGGATTTTATAAAAATGTCGTATTTGTAAGCCTACTATAGAGTTATCGGTTTGAGTTTTGGGGTCAAAAGTAGCTATAGGTATATTTTTGGGTTTGGGGAAACGAAATCTGTCTTCGAAATTGGAGTCGGGTGCGCCGCGCGCCGTTTTGAAGGTACATGCCTTTTTCCGTGCAAAAGAGCTGGGGTAGGTAACCGCCACCCCCACCACTTGGCGGGGGGTACCGCCATGTAGCACCTCTTAAAAGTTACCCATGGACTAGTGTTACATAAGCGCGAAAGCGCATTCCAGCCAAATCAAATGCAAGTTTGGTCTGAATATGTGCCGTTGACATCCGAACTATTATGTGAAAAAAACCTAAAATATTATATGTAAAAACATTTAAATATATCGAATGAAGTGTCATTTGATGTTCCTACTGATTGAAGATTTTAGGGGCTGGGTACACCCCCTGCCCCCTGCCAAATGGTTCAAAGAGGGACGTAAGGAATAGTTTTTAAAACTGATTCCCTCGATATAAGTAATAGTTTAGGCGGTTTCGCCAGTTCTTTCTAAAGAACATCTCGTTTGTTTAAGAACGTTTGATAATAGTTTTTATAAACTGCTTACTTGTAAAGTAAGAATCAACTAAGAAACAGCCACGAGCGTCATACCTGACAAAGTCCGCAATAATTGAACAGAAATAATCAAAAGTGAGACAGAAAGCGTTTTACGGATGACGCGGTGGCCTTTTCTTAGTTGATTCTTACTTTACTGATATCCCTCAGTATAATTCTTATGGAAAATTTAGTGATAGTTGGTATTTCGGTTGATGTAATTTTTATGCTCAATAAATGTTTTTTCTACTACCGTGCGTAAAATACTCACTTTGCGCACTCTCTAAGATTCGTAAAATAGGCCTTTTTAATGTGCAGTGCTTAAAATAAGTTATTTTACGCACTAGTGCGTAAAGTAAATCTGACATATTTGTTGACATTTAGGGCAGTGCGTAAAACAATATTTATATTTTACGCACCAGTGCGTAAAATAATTTATTTTACGCACTAGTGCGTAAAGTAATTTAATAATATTTTTGTTTTTTCGTATATTTTTTGGTATTAGAAAAAAATTTGTATGCTACTCATGTGTAAAACACCCTTTTTATTCATGTGATTCTTATTCTCATTTATGAAAAAGGTCACTTTACACACTTGTTGCATAAATAACTATCTACTACCGTGCGTGGAATACTCACTTTACGCACTCTCTAAGATTCGTAAAATATGCCTCTTTTACGCAGTGCGTAAAATAAATTACTTTACGCACTAGTGCATAAAGTAAATCTGGCGTACTTTTCGACATTTAGTGCAGTGCGTAAAATAACTTATTTAACACACTAGTGCGTAAAGTAATTTTTTACGCACCAGTGCGTAAATTAACTTAATAACATTTTAATTTTTTTATAGGTAGTCAAAAATTTTTTGTATACCACTCATGTTTAAAGTATCCTTTCTTTATTCATGGGATGGTCGCATATTCCCATTCACTTTACACACTTGTTGCATAAATAGCTATTCTACTACCGTGCGTAAAGTAATGTCTGTTTTACATTAGTGCATAAATATTGCAATTGTATAATAAAGTAAATGTTTTCATAATTTTGATGGAAAAAATATGTAAATAAGTCATTGAATATTAATACCATCATGTAGCCAGAAACTACTTTAGGATGGTTAGTTTCAAATGATGGTCTCATTATTTTATATCATATTTTTTATCATATTTGAAAATTACTAGATGCGTAAAGCTAATTGTTTTTATTTTAATTTATATTATTTATTTCTAGATAGCAGAAAAAATGTTGTATGTAACCCATGCGTTAAGAACTTTTTTCGCTCACTCCCCTGCTGCTCGTGCAACGCAATTTTACAATCGTCAAAAAGTTAACTTTAAGCTCTTTTTGCATAAATAACCGTTTTTTTTTTAATTTTTGTTTTGTTTTATATTAGCTAATTTGCCGAATTCTTGGATGTAAATGGCATATCAAGAAATATGTTATAAATAAATGATTAATCTTCAGTTATTTTTTGCCTTTCCTATCGTATATTTTTTTATTATCGCTTTAACCGTGGGTTTTAACATATCAATTGTATGGCGAAAAGAGCAAAAGAGAAAGCCATTTTCCAAAAGGGCATTATTATAATAAAATATTTCCTAGTGGTTTATTAAGTAGATATATTGATATTAGGTATTCCCGCAATGACTTCGATTTCCATAGTTGCTGTTATGTGTAATTACATAGCTGGCCTTTTGTTTTTATTGGATCAAGCCTATGGAGAGGCAGGTGGTGTAACGATGTAAATGCTACAAAATCTTGTAGTGTGATTTTTCCGTTTTACTGACAGGCAGATGGCCAATATATTCTTTTTGGGGGAATTGGCAGCCCTTCTCGTCTGGACACTCATGGCGAGCAGGCAATTTTTGAGTATCTAAAATTACCTTTCTTATTTTTTACCATCAGATCTAAATACCGCCTGATCGCGTCATTGCATTAGTTGATAAATGAGTTAGAGTGTGTATTTTCTAAAATTATCGACCATATCGCCTATAAAAGATATATGATGGATAGTGTAGTGACCCCCTTTCTTTTATGACACGAGTGTTTCTATTTTAGATGGTCAAAACTGTTTATCATTTAACTAAGGTCTTTCTGTGTGGTAGAATTTCCCCCTTTGGGGCTGAAAGTCCGTCCGCGGCTTTTTATACCGACCTACTAAATTTTCAGTGTCATTTAGCCGTACAGAAGCCTTTTGTCAAGGTAATATGACCACATAGTGAAGACGTAGCTTCGCTGGAAACTTCAATGTCTGCAGATCTAATAGATACAAGTAGGAGCTCTCCTTTCTTTATCATATATATTATCGTTCTATTCCATTTTGATTAATGAATTTACTGTTAAACGACTATAGGTCGTTTGCTTTCTTTATCGTGTAAATTACCGTTGTATTTCATTTTGATTAATGAATTTACTGTTAAACGCCTGTATGTAGTTTGCCTTCTTTATCGTATATATTATTTTGTATTTCATTTTGATTATTGAATTTACTGTTAAACGACTGTAGATCGTATCTTATCGTATACCATGCCTTACTGTTCTAATTTATTGAGTTATTGAAATTATCGTTGGATGGCTTTAAGTCATTTACTATTTTTGTCGATTATTAAATTTTTACTTTCCTTATTACCGATATAGTATTACTTTAATTAGTAAATATCTTGATAATGCCTTCGTGATTATCTGATTCAATTGTGTATTACACTTACCTACCCTAATATTAAGTTTTTACGGTAATTCGCTGTAAGGTTCATGGCATTAATATGTTTCGGAAAGTTGCTATTTGCAACATTAATTTTTCGCCTTAACCCTGACATCGAATTGAGCTCAATTCATGTTCCTCGTAGGTACTTATCGGCTAGGTATATCCACTTGCTTTATAGAGCAATTCATTGATTTAAAAGATCTCCAGTAATCGCTTATTGGTATATTGATATTATCGCTGCCATGAGATGCATTTAGATTAGTTTTGTTTAATAATCAATTCGTATATAACTGTTGATATTTACCGGCAATAGCGTTTCCTGATTGACTGCAATTAGTAAAGCCTTTAAGATTTCAGTGTTTGGTTGAAATTATTCCAAGATCGGGAATTGGGAAATATTATTGTTATAGGACTTAGATTAAAACTTCGTATCTTATTTTGCTTTGATTTAACATTATGATAATTTAGACGAAATACTTTATAATATGAGATAGACTTAATTGTCTTTGGTAGTACTCGTATTTTGTGAGAGTATTTAATATTTAAATAAATAACTTAATTGGGATGCCGATGTTTAATTTGGTAAATTAGTGTCAAACTATCTAGTCATATCTAGAGTATATTTCAAAATTTTACTGCACTGATTTTACAGGGTAGCCCATTAGTGTGACAAAGTCCCGTATCTTCCTTGTTTACAGAGATACAAACAAAAATTAATTAAAAAGTTGTGCATACTGTAAAAATATTTTCAGTTATACAGGGTGTTTCACAAGAACGTGGCATTTGCTTTTTTACTTTTTTAAATGAAATGCCCTATATATTATTGCACATTTAGATTATACATAAAATTCTAGACATATTTCATGTATATAGTATCCTATACCTAAGTCTAACCGTTTTTGACAAATTTCAAATTTTATGTCAAAAATGACGTTTGCAGGCCAAAAGATCAATGGCAATCTTTTCTAACCAAAGCTTTTATTGATTAATTAGGGTTGATTTCCGTGAAGAGGGCCTACCTTAGTAGTTTGTGTTGAATTTTTTATAATAAATTATTACAGGGTGATCAAAAACGAGCAACAAAAACTAAATTCAAAAAGAAAACCTTAAAAGTTATTTTTTTTAAATTGAAACCTCCTATTTTTATAATTTTATCTTATTTAGCATTAAAAATAAAGATGACGTTTTGTAAGATTGCCTATTCCAAAAAGTTGTAGTTTTAGAAATCCTGACAATTTAAAATTTTTCTAAAAATGCTATACGGCTTTTAAGGTTTGTTGTTAGTTGGTCATGGAATATATAGTTAATAATCCTAACTGTTTAAGCAAGGGTATGCAAACAATGACTCAGGAGACCGAATCTCGTCTGTTATTATAGAACATGAATTATTAATATTAATATTAAATTTATAATATATCGAAAACTATAACTATTATAGAGCTATGAATATAACTACTCAAACAGATACACCTTAAAATACTAGATAAACGTCAAATGTTACTACCTAATTAAATGTTCGAAATGTCCGCGACCTTCTTGAAAACACAGTGCGTACGGCTCTCGAATTCGCTACTTAAATTTCGACACATTTCAACATTGATATCTTGAAAACACTTTCTAATTCTAATCTTCATGTCGTCCTTTGTTGTATGTGATATTTTATATACTTGCTCTTTTACATACCTACCCCCATATGCTAAAGTTCATTTTGGTTAGATCTGGGGATCTAGCAGGCCACGAAACAGGCCCTCCCCTGCCAATCCAACAATCTAGATATCTTGCATTTAAAAATGTTATGATCGGCCCTGTATGATGGACTGGGGCTCCATCATGAAGAAACCACATTTCTGTTTTCTTGGCACTTGAGCCAACAAATTATCTAAATGATCTTGTAAAAAGTCTAAGTATATACTTTTTGTCACTCTTTGATCAAAGAAGTATGGTCCAATTACATGGTTACCGACAACACCTCCCCAAACATTTAAGGTTCACCTAGTTTGGGAAGTATATCTTACAAAATATGGATTTTCAGTCGAATAGTAATCAAAATTGTGTCTATTTACACATCCGTTTCGGTGAAATTTGGCCTTACCTGTGAATAGGTTCAAATGAGCAAAATTTGTTTTCTGATTTATTTTGTTTTGAGCCCACAAACAAAACTCCAATCATCTTTGGTAATCTTCGGGAACCAACTCCTGAAGTACTTTCTCTTTTTTGAGACTTCAGTATTCGCTGAACCGTATTTCGTTCAACATCAACCTGCTGAGAAAGGGATCGCTGTCCAATATGCGGGTTTTCTGTTACTGTTAATAATAGTACATTTAATTGATTTTCCTCAGTTTGTGCACGTTTTTCCCTAGTATTCTTTTCCTATGCCACGCTGACAGTTCTTTCAAAACGTTCCAGAATTTTTTCGAATGCCCTTCTTTCAGGTTGCCGTCTCTCGGGAAACTGTTGTTGATACAATCTTCTTGCTAATAGCGCGTTCTTGCCACCAGCTCCCAAAACAAATATCATATCGACCATTTCGGATTGTGAAAAATTCATTATTTAAAATTCGATTTAAGTTTGAAATGAAATTGCTATAAAATACACTAATACACAACACAAATTATCAAAATAACAAGAAATGGTGGCATCATCTGAGCAGTGCTCGATTGTTTTTTTTTCGACGCTACGCCGCCATGGCCAACAAACTTTAAAAGCCGTATAGCACTTTACAATAGAAAAATGTTAAATGGCCAATCTTTTAAAAACCACAAGTTTTTCGAATACACAATCTTATACAAAGTCACCTTTATTTTTAATGCTAAATAAGATCAAATTATAAAAATAGGTTTCCATTAAAAAAAATTAAATGTTTAGGTTTTTTGAATTTGCTTTTTATTGTCCGTTTTTGATCACCCTGTATCAAATTATTATAAAAATATCAACACGGTCTACTAAAGTAGGTCCTGTTCTACATGAAAATCAACCCCAATTAATTAATAAAGGCTTTGGTTAGAAAAGATTGCTAATGATGTTTTGGCCTGCAAACGTCATTTTTGACATAAAATTTTAAATTTGTCAAAACCGGTTAGACTTAGGTATAGGATATTATACATGAAATATATCTGGAATTTTATGCAGAATCTAAATGTGCAATAATATACAGGGCTTTTCATTTAAAAAGGGTAAAAAACAAACACCAGGTTTTTACGAATATCAATATAGTATAATTGAAAATATTTTTTCACTATGGACCACGACATATTCTACAACTTTTGTATTTAACTTTTTTTGTATCTCTGTAAGTAAGGGAGATACGAGACTTTGTCGCACTAACGGGCCACCCTGTATATGTAGTAAAATATTTAGTGGCGCCTTCACCTAGCTGACGAGACATTATTATTGAATCCTCTGAGTAATCCGGCATATTGACCGCCTGTTATAATGCATCCTACGCTTAAGGCTAGTTACAGTGGTAGGCAAGAATCATGTCACTTTTTCGGTGCTAGATCGACCCAAAGTATCATATTTGGTGGCAATGTACAAAAATGCTGTTGGGTTCGCCCATTACTGACACCAGATGTCACTAAACGGATCTTGCATATAGCGAATACTAAATTGCAGTTCTCCAAATTATTTTATTATTAAGAGTTTTTATTTGTATTTTGATACAAGGTATTTTTCTTCACAATTATAATGTATGAAGTTTTGATGAACAAAAAGCACATACATTTTGTAAAACATCTTGAGGTTGATTTAAACAATATATTTAAATACCTTTTTATGCATGATGCATGAGTAGTGTAGCAACCCGTCAAGTGAGAGCGCACCTGCTGTATTAATTCGCAGTTCAATTTACCGATTCTCAACGATTTAATTAAAAACTCAACGGACTTTATACTTAATTAACTAACAATGCAAGGGTTTCTCGGTAGTAAACTAGTAACGGTTTACAATCTCCATTAATTTATTCAATTTAAAATAAAATTTAGAATGTACTGTTGAAAATAGAGTATTCTGGAAATAAAGCAAATATCTGCTGGCTCGTGTAGGTAGAAAATATTTGCTGGTTAGTGTAAGTAGATGTTTGAGTAGAGCAAAACAATTTGATTAATAACTAAGAAAGTTATTTTTAAAGAAAATGTCACTAACTTTCCAGACTAGAAACTTTATCTTACCTTTGATTTTATAAGTTGGAGTATCATCTCAAAATCTTTCGCTTATATAAAAATTGGCAAGCTTTCAAACAACTTAAAATAGCAAATTGGTATTGAGACTAAAGCTGAAATAAATGCCTGTTCTTTATTTCTCTTTTTATGGTTTACCATAAAGTTTTACGTATATTTGTATTTGATATAATTTTGTATTTGATATAATATTTATTAGATTTTTAAATACAAATAGAAGTCTTCCATTATCTTCGTTATTTTTTAGATACCCAAATAAACGTTTGTTCATTTGAATGCTTAACTTAAATAATTTTCAGAGATGTTGCCAAATTTAACCAAATCTGATTACAAAATATTGTTTAACAAAAACTTTCATTTCATTTTTAGGCTTTTTCTTAAACGAAATGGTACTTTTTTATTTGACGGCTTGGGAATTTTTTCTACCAGAATGCCAAATATGTTTGCAATAAGCCGTTTTTATAACCGAGGTAATTTACGTTGAAAATGTTTCAATCTGACATGTCCTGTGTTGTAGGTATCAGATCACTGTGTAAATGTTTAGTAACGTTTTCATATGGAAATGTTCTTGAAAATCGCTCCTTTTTGTTGGTGTAGTTCGATTTTAATTAAACGTTAAAAAGTTCTGTTGCTACAGATTTTTCGGTTTTCCAGTAATAAAACATAATGTGGCCACGTGCTGTGGAAAACGCGAAATAACGGACAGTTTAAATTGGACTACCCTAACCCTTCATCAATTCTAAAATATCCTCTTGTAAGATTTTGGACGTAAATTCTCGTCGAGTAATTAGGTTTTATATAATAAAAAGATTATTCTTTGAGAATTCTTGAGAGTAAAAATCTTTATTTTTTTCCCCAGAAATGGATGTTTTTACATTATCTAAAAAAGGCAGTTTTTCTAACATTTTCGAAACAGGGCATAATTTAGATAAGTTTAGCTTCTCAAATTCCCTACTGAACAGTAGTCTCGTTCTTTTTATTTTCGCGACTTTTCGGCGCTAGAACCACCCAAAGTGACTCCTTTTTCAAAAATATGCACGCCCAAAAAATGCTGGCTAGTTTTAGATTCTCACCAATGTCAATAGGGTTCGGAAATCCGTCAAAACGAACGTTGTAACGCGATTAGTGAATTGCTTAACAACTGGTTTATATGTCTGGTTCACTCAGCGGTATTTATATTTATAGGTGTGGATCGTAGAGTGGACAGTTGGGCGAAGACGTCACTAAATTTTCTAATATGAATATACCAATGAAATTAGGGTAGTAAAATTTAGAAAAATACCCGATCTGAGAATATTGATAAACCTAAACAGAAATTGCATAAACTCAACTTGAACTTGACTTTAGCATACCAAAATAAATATCAAAGATCCTAATTAAGCTATTTATTTAAATATTAAATATATTCTCATACATAACGTGCACAATGAAAAATTAATTAGGTAACAACCTAATTGAGATGATGGTATCATACTTAAAATAAAAATAAGATTCTTTAAAATAAGTATCACCCAAATTATAAGATCATTAACCCTTATTCTTAAGTTCTAAATCCTTAATACTCCCTAGTTTTGATAATCACAGAATGCCTTAAATAAAACACCTTAAATAAAGATTAATCCTCTATATAAAAACAATTATAAATTAATTCCATAGCAGCGATATTATCAGCGTGTAAATAAACAGTTAAAAAAGAAATAATAAATCAAATAAATCGATCTGCGAAGAAAATATATAGTCAATGAAGATCTACAGGGGAAATCGAAGTGAGCTCAATTTGGAAACTTGCTTATGAACAAAAACCTGTGCGTAGCATTTAAGTAAAGTATACGTAACACAAAAGGTAAATCAAATAATTACAATAATGTTAGCAAGACGTTTGCTAAGCAAGATAATATCATGTACGGTAAGAAAGAAATTCGGTATTAGTTAATCAAATACCGGTAAAAAAAGGTATGGTAAATAAAATAAGTAAATATTGGGCCTACTTGTATGTCATTTTTATATGATCATACAGAAGTGAAACACACTGGCAGTGGTTGGTGGCTATGTCCTAACTCAGACGACTACTAGGCTGTCCATAATTAGAGCTTTAGTGCTTCCGGTGTAGCTGCACGTCACGCCCTGTGGGTCAGCATCAGCTCGATATAAAGGGTTCCAACATGGCAGGAATTAACCTACAGAAGCTCTCTAGGCTAGCGAAAGATCGGGCAGAGGAACACCCAGATTAAATTATACATAATTTTGACTATCTAATACAGAAACACAAAGAAATAACATACCTTTTGAAGAGGGTAATCTCACTTTACATAAAATACACTTACGAGATGATATTGCCGATAATACGAGACAATATTAATAACAGAGTGCTTGCCAAATTATCTCATGATAAATTAAGAAGAATAGTAGACCAGACGGTCAAAATTACAACGATAATAACTCGACTTCGAAAACTTGTCTGTTCCCTAGCTACAAATTCATCGTTCGGTAAGGAAATACCACGTTAATTGTCAAAAGATATATTAGATATCCGTAAATAGAATGTTCGATAACGTGTCCAGAAAAAGTCATCAAAATTGTTTAATTTTTCTTTTTATCCTTATTTTATTTCTCACGTCAAGAGGATCAACTAACTCTACCCGTTCTGAACCTGATCACTTCAATGGATTAGCATGGTTAGAGCATTGAAAGCGTTAATGATTTTCATGTAATCTTTAACTATAATCATTTCTGATATCTTCAGTGCTGAGAATGTAAAATACCAACGTTTATTATTATAAATTGACCTTAAAATGATTTCAGACTCTCTACCTTTTCACTTTTACTAAATAACATAATACCAAATTAAATTTGTATAATGTGGAAAACTTTTGAATATATTAACAGCGTAGAGCAAATTTCACAACTCATTAGTGCTGTCGTTGAGATGAAAACTTCTCGTCTCTCGTTTCGTCTCTAGGTCTCTTGACGATGCAAAGGGGTCATATTCTAAGGCTTTTTTTCGAAATTATACGAGAGAATGAGAAATTCTCGCGTCTTTCCGAATTCTCTCGACGAGAATTTCTGAATTCATATATTTTTTTTATATATTTGTTGACGTTTGTGTAGTATTAAAGATGAGTGCATGTCCCACCATCTGTCTTTACGGGTTGAAAACCTATTTAAATATAATTTATATTTTGATCCGGTTGTGATTTGTCGTAATTCTTTCTTTGCGATAGTGGTCTTTAAGTTAATAATAATTTGAGTCAAGTTATCATCTCAAGTAAGTTGCGTTTGGAATTGCCCAATTTTCCATCACACTGATAAGCCACCAATATTTCTTACGTGTCAGCAGATTTCTCTTACAAAGTCAAAGTTGGTGGTAGTAAGTAGGGCATAAATCTAAACTGAAAAAAAATCAATAATATCACTTACAAACATCCTATCCTTCATCATAATAACCGCAGTAAAATTTCTTACGAGACATAAAATTTCAACTGGTCAGCACATATCTCACAGATCAGTAAATTAGGGAGTCCCATAAATAATACTCCAGATGATTTAAATTTTAAACTCCCTAAGGAACACTTTTATTGCAATGTTTCAGAAGAAAAGAAATAAAAAGAAAAGCCTTTAAGTAATTAATGTTTTATGCCCTTTGAAGCTTCAATATGTTCGCGGTCATTCCCGGAATTTAACAACCTTGCTATTGCATATTGCATGAAGGGCCGCTTTTATAGCACAGAACACTTAAATTAATCAGCAATTAATGAAAAATCATTCCTTGCTTGAATTACAGTTACACTAAAATACATTGTACTGAGCTTTTTCATTGCGAATACATAATTAACTACATCGAGGGACTAGTTTATATATTAATTAATCTTGTGCCACATAATTATTGCCTTAGACTTTGATGATTCTACACACATCCTACAGAATAGTTTCATTAAAAAGTAAGTACGCGAGAATCGATCATTCCATGAATTTTTAATATCTTGTTCCTTTTCTCAATTATATGAAAGGTTTTCATTGACACACACAAACATTGTGATTAGCTTTCGATCTATTGGGTTTCAAAGATAGGAACCACTATCGACAATCGTACAGTGCTTCTATAACACCGGTCTTGCTTTTATGAACTTATTATAGAGCGTTAATATCGTGAATGCCGGTGTGAAAAAATATTAGTTTTAGTCAATAAATTGTAGTAAATGCTTCAAACTAGCTGTTATTATGTTTTTGTTAACTTTGTAAATAGAAAACTTGATTTTTTAAAATACCTTGGACTAGGGCTTTATTTACTTTTAGTTTGAACTTATGTTTTGGGGACAATGTTCGCAATTATCTAATTCAGTCAATATTTTTCTGGGAAACTTACTTTGAGAACACTCTCTTCGATTGTTTAGTGGTTTTGTTCTTCTAAATTCCATAACTTGAATTAATTACGGGTCTTAGGCTTAATTTGTGTTCTTATACAGTATGATCATTTAATTGTGCAAATATTGCCGAAAGTCGATGAATGTTCTATAGCTCTATTAGGTGCACTTAGAA
The DNA here is from genome assembly GCA_016904865.1 of Pissodes strobi. NCBI lineage: Eukaryota > Metazoa > Arthropoda > Insecta > Coleoptera > Curculionidae > Pissodes > Pissodes strobi. Next base: position 452,533 of record MU181947.1, read on the forward strand.
TGGTTGCAAGGCAAAAAGCATACAAATCAACACCAAACCAATTTCGCAAAACTTTGTTCAAATTCAAGCATATTTGTGAAATTAGCTTAGATTTTGAGTTTTTTAGGGAATCACAAACTTCATGTTTGTTGCAACGATATTAAACACAATTTTAAAATTTCGCAAAAATTCTTTTTAACAAGGTAAATCATTAGTAATGATAATAAGCATATTAAAAAACTCTCATTTAAAGTGTAAAATTGATATTTTAAATGCTTATTAAAAATTCTACAAATTAGTCGACAAACCTGAAATCTTACTAAAATTTTCTCGGATCCCCAAGGGAAAAAGTAAATGAGGCTTAAAAGTAAACATTATTATTATTACTATTATTATTGTTATTATTGTTTTTATTATGATTTAGCCTTACGGCATTTGCACTCCCTCTAAAGTGAACATTCACTTATTCAGTTGCTAAATTACCAAGGCATGATCATGTTCCGCACATCTCGACTCCACTACGACACAATATCAAGTAGTAATTCTGTGATTGCAACACGTTAAAAATACCCGTTAAATCGATCGAGAATAGTATGATCTAAAACACTATTTAAATAGTTAATTTTGAATATTAAAATATCCTTAGAATTGCCTTAAGTTAAAGCGAAACTAAATTAGCGGTTAAGTACTAAACAAAGGACACGAAACAAGAAGACTCAGTGGAGAGTTCTATACAGGGTGTCCGGAAATAGCATCGCCAAATTACAGGGGGTGATTCTACATAAGAAAACATGAACATTTTTTCATATAAACATGGGTCCGAAAATGCATAGTTTCCAAGATACAGGGTGTCAAAATTTTTATAAAAAATCAGTTTTTTGTTAATATCTTCAATATGATTTTACTGATTTTGTTGAAATTTGGCAGGGTAATCTGTAGTAATAAGGGGCTCATTTAGCCTTAATTAGATTAAAAATATAAAGTCCAGTGGCGTCCCGGAGGGCGAATATTATTGACAAAAAAAGTGTGCGCCGCTGACTTTTTTAAACATTTTATATTTTTTTCGTATTAAGCAACTAAAAATACAATATTTTTGATTCTCGAGTTGTTTTCGTATCTTGCGTTGTTTTCGATAAAAAAAAAGTAAAAACCGGTTTATTACATTTTAAAACTTTTTTGATAAAATCGATATTTTTATTTATATCTTAAATATGCTTTTACCGATTTTGTTGAAATTAAATAGATTTATCTGTAGTAATAGGCGGCTCATTTAGCCTTTACTAGATTAAAAATATAAAGTACAGCGGCGTCCCTGGGGCATCATACCGAATATTATTGACAAAGAAATGTGCGCCACTGACTCTTTTAAACACTTTAAATTTTTTTCGTATTAAGCAACTAAAAATTCAACATTTTTGTTTCTTAATTTGTTTTCGTATCTTGCTTCGTTTTCGAGAAAAAAAAAACCAGTTTATTACAGCGTTTGATGTAGAATTTTGTGCCCTAAAGAAATGTAATAAACTGGTTTTTATTTTTTTTCTCGAAAACGAAGGAAGATACGAAAACAAATTAGGAAAGAAAAATGCTGTATTTTTAGCTGCTTAATACGAAACAATTATAAAATGTTTAAAAGAGTCAGTGGCGCACATTTCTTTGTCAATAATATTCGGTATGATGCCCCCGGGACGCCACTGGACATTATATTTTTAATATAGTAAAGGTTAAATGAGCCGCCTATTACTACAGATAAAACTATTAAATTTCAACAAAATCGGTAAAAGCATATTTAAGATATAAATAAAAATATCGATTTTATCAAAAAAGTTTTTAAATGTAATAAACCGGTTTTTACTTTTTTTATCGAAAACAACGCAAGATACGAAAACAACTCGAGAATCAAAAATATTGTATTTTTAGTTGCTTAATACGAAAAAAATATAAAATAAGTGAAGAGTGGTGGCTGTGTGCATGTATGAATCATACCAAATGAAACACTTTGTATTCCATGCAAAATTTAATCCAAAAGGACTTCTTATAAAAGCATAACAGAGCGCTTTCGGCCTAAGCCATCATCAGTGTTACTTGTCATTGGACCTGAAGAACATATCGACGAAGAGTAAACAAACAACACCAACAAACAATGGTCACATCACAATCAAAAAGTCAAAAGTCACATTTTAAAAGGCAACATAATTTTAAAAAGGACAATGCCCAACCACGCTTACGAACACTATAAAAATATACCGCGTTAGACTCAAAAATAAAAAGGGTAGAAGATCCTCACAATTATTTTAGAGAACCTTTCGACCGGGCCACCACCACCAATTATAATTTAGAGTGTTCCTTGTTCGATTTCTATCGATGGAGAGACTAGAAAGAAAATGATACGCAAACTTCACAGGCATTTCTTTTCCAAAGTTTAAATTAGTCAATCTTCTTCGAGCTGCATGCTACAGATCATACATTAATGTGCTTTCCCGTTAATATTGGAAACAAAAGCAACAATCCGACAGGGGTACTAAAAATCCAATCCAAATTTCCCCACTGTGCATTTCGCTACGCTGCACTACGACACCGGTAGGTATGCTTTATAGTTTATACCGTACTTGTGATATTTAATATTAAATAGCAAAAAAGTAATCTCAGAAATAAAGATTTACTAATTCCAAGTCGATAGCATCGCATCAGTTCGGAACGCATCATTTGAGCCAGTCGACCAATAATATCACAAAAATGCGCACAAGGCAAAAATGTCAAGTCCAGATGACAATTCCATTTCTCAAAATGTTATAGCTACGCAAAGAAATTAATAAAATTGAATGCGATATTATAGAAAATCAATTTAGAACTGAAATAATACGGCATTTTATGAGCCCTCTAATAACTGCCACTATGACGTAGCAATTTATTACAATTTAAGGTAAGGTTAATTGTCCCAAAATGACATATTGTGCGTTTGTTTTCATGGTAGTTTTCATTCCCATTTCCACTTTAAAAGCTCTAAGCAGTCCTGTTTCTTCTATAAAAAATAAAAACTCAACTAAACTGAATGGAGAAAGATTAGAAGCACTAAATGTACAGAATGATCCACCATAAGTGTACTCTGACATATTAGAAAAAATGTTAAATACAAAAGTTGTAAGGTTTTATCTGAAATGTTTTAAAATAAAATTATTTCATATACAGGGTATATTAAAAACGTGCTATAAACCAAAGAAATATGTTCTTTTATGGAGCACCCTATATATTGATGTCAATTTTGAAAAAGCGTTTCTCCTTGATTACGAACATATTGTCACGACGAACAACCGTCCGAACGTTTTTGTGCTACCCTATAGAACTAGCCGCCGCGCCGTGCCGCTCGCTTCTCTATCTGTATGACTCATCGCCCGGCCGGTTGCGAAGATTCAGGATCGCTAGAATTATCTCGATGGCCTCGTCGAGATCACATAGAGTGGCCTCGGAATACTTCCTGAATATTCGTGATAGATTTGAGATTATATATAAGCAGACCTAAGGCGAATGTTCAGTTCAGTTCAGTTCAGTTGATCATTGAGTGTTGAATAGATATTAGTTGTAAAGTTATAAGGGTAGTTTAGAGTGTTAAATTGTATACAGCGGTAGTGAATAAGGAGAGTATTAGTTGAAAATAGCAAAGTTGTAATTCTGTTAAGAACCCACGGGAAAAACGTAACAATATATATAGTTTGATATGCCTATTTTGATTAGTTTAGTTTAAAAAGACAGTTTGAAATTTATTCAAAAATATTTTTTCATATGTAGCCAGTATGCCATTGTGAAATAATTATTTAAAATTAATCAATAAGACGTCAAAAGTCAAAATGATGTATTCAGAAAACGAAAAAGTTTAAATAGTTTCTATATTTATTAAAAATAGGGCAGAGAGTTTGAAAAGAATGTATGACCTGTTTCGCACATCAAAAACTCTCAAAGAATTAATTAATTAAAGTAATAATAATATTTATTTTATCTTAGACGATTCATTATAACTTTTAGGCAACCCCATGAACACTACTAGATATAGTATTCAAGGTAAAAGTTTTGGAAAAATTTACAAAATTAAAATAAAAACATAAATTCCATCCATTTAAATTTACGAAAATGCAACATAAAACTGACGTCAATAAAGCGGCGCATATCAGGTGTTGCAGATATATGATAGATAAGCTTCAAACAGATAATGGTTTTTTACGAAATCCTATGGAGCGATGTTTAAGCACATTGGGGGCTCTAAACAGAATAAAAAAATACAGTATAGGACGTTCCGGGCACAGATCAATTCATACTTGGTGCGAAATAAAGAAAAATATGTTTCTTAAGAGAATATGGCCGGTTTCTTATACTTAAATATGCTACAAAGAGACAGGCAATTTCGTAGCTGAGTTGCATGTCAATGAAATCCGTCATATAATTTGGCAACAAGATGGAACCCCCCACGCCATACTGATCCAGTTACAAAGTATCTAAATGAAAAACATAAATGTTGGAAGAGAAACAATTTCATAGCCTCCCAACAGTCCCGATCTGACTCCACTGGATACATTTTTATCGGGCTACCGTTTGTGTATTGAAATTGAAATTAATGGTGGCCATTTTTAAGATTTAACCGAATATAATAATTAATATTTATGTTATACTTGTATATTTTTCTAATTAGTAAAAGAGAATATAAATTATATCAACATTTTCTTTAACTGCTGCAAATAAGGGTTGCGAACTATGTATGTCTGTGATCAGGAAGAAACGCTCTTTCAAATATGACAACAATATGCAAGGTATCCATAAGAAATATTTGGATGGATGTTTGGATCATAACACTTTTTTAATACACCTTATAACTTTCGTATTATTTTTTTCCTAATATGTCAAATAAAGAAGACATTGGAGTAGTTAGTTCATTTATAGTAACCACCCTGTACATCCACCACTCCCAAACGCTGATAAAAACAAATAAATGTAAAGACAGACCGCCCAGAAATGTATTCAACAATGCACTTGCCCCAAGAAATAGATATAGAATGCATTTAAATTTGAATCCACTACACCCATAAGGTATGCATTTAAAGAATTTTAGTGAAAATCTTAAGTCAAGGTAACATTGTTTGCATGCATGTTCTCGAAACAAGACTGAAGTTGTTGCGCGTAAAACCCTTTCAATGTGTTAGCGAGATATAATGAATCAGATGATACCTACCCTTAAGGATGCGGCCAGCGCAACATGTGTGCTCCGACTTGCTCGTCGGCGTGGGAGTGGGTCAATTACTTACTCTTGCCCAGGGCGCCACCAGTTTGAAGTATCCAAATCCGCAGATCCAAACAGGAAGATCCTCGGTCTTAAGAATCCATAAGGGCGATCCGAAATCGACGATTATCCGCTACGCAAGGGCGTTTTAAAATCAACTACTATCAACTACACTGGTTGGATTGAGACATTTCAGAGCAAATAAAAAAACGGTCACGTTCGTGCAGGTTTAAATTTATTGGCGTTCGTTAGGTTTGACAGCAACGTGTCGTCATATTACTTCCAATAATCAAAATAATATAAATATACAACAGGTAAAAGAGCTCAATTGGAAGCAAATAATAATCTATATGCTCATAAATGTAAAGACAGTAATTTGAATTAAAATTGCGTTATACTAGAAGTGAATTAGATAAGAGTGATCGAACAATTATTAGCTACGCTTTAGCTATAACGGAAGTAACAATATAACACCAAATGATTACGAAAGATCAAATCAAGTTCAACAAATTAATCAACAATCACAGTTATCCGTCAAATAGTAGCTACTAAACTTTGGGCGCGTTTACCATGGTAGACGACTCGCAGTTGTACATGAATAAACCTTACTGATTCAGATTATAAAATATCGTTATGTAAAATTATTTAAACTGAATAGTCACTAAATCAGAACGACAATGTCGATCATTTAACGCAATATAAATCAAATTGTAAGATCAAAGAAAGGTAATACATAAAAACATGAGCATTAATAGAATCACACTAGTAGATTCAGCAGTTAATTAGATTTACATAAGTAAGCTATGCTTACACCCGAACATTACCGAGTATAGCTATATCAGTACCACGCAGAAAACTAAACACGCGATATGATGCAACGCCGGAAAAACTCTAAAACACGCAATCTAATATACGCTGAAAAAAAACAATAACACGCTGAAAATACACGCGTGAAAATATCAGTGACACGCCACTAACATTATGCAGTATATCTTAACTCGTCTTCGCCGATATCACCTACGCGCGGACTTCAGCAATGCACCTTGGGACCATAAACTCTCAGTGGTATTTGAGGCAATGTCCATACCTCTATGGCTACAGTCGGTACCAACAAAACACAACCAACTGTATTGACTGGCAGCTACTTGGTTAGCTACTTAAACATCTCTCCAAGCAAAGCTCACTCCAAACAACAATAGCTTGCTCCAGATACACAACTCCAAGCAAACCAGCTCCAGCCAAAACAATAGCTCCAATAAACTGGCTCCGGATAGAATGGCTCCCCGGAAAACTGGCTCCCGTACAAAGAAAAAAAAAACCCTGAAAGAGAACAAGCGCTAAGTATGCAATCACTTACTGCAATTTCGAGCAGCTCCTCTTTCAGAACACTCCCAATTCAATGAGTATTTAAAAATAATAATATTAGTCGTCTTGCCAAAATGCGAAGGTCATAATATAACCAATATCATATCACCCTACAGGTGATAGACATCAAATACTAAGAAAAACTGACTAATAATATAACCACTGTTTGCTATTGCAAGAGTTCAGACCCCCAGGCAAGAACAAAGCTTGTCCATTTATGTCATCAATATGAAATCTAAATTTACAAAGCATATGTACGACTTTACAAGTTCCTATAAGCAAAAATTTAAAGTAGAAATGAAATTTATCAAAGATTATATACAACTTTATACATTATTAAACCCTATTATACAATACGGGTGCCCATAAGACAAGAAACAGCTATGAGTGTTCGACGACAATACGATACGAGAACGGTATCATGAACTATCATTCAATACGCTTATTTTCCCCAGAATATTACTTCTTGTAAAAATAATGAGTATAAAT
>MU181947.1:469628-497169 GCA_016904865.1 Pissodes strobi
TGGCTTAGCAAAACATTGTATAGAAAATAACCATTTTATAGATACGAGTAATGTCAATGTCAAACTTTTACACACGGAAACAAAAAGCAAAAGGCTGAACCTTTTGGAGTACCTAGAAATCCAAAAGTCACAAAAAACAGATGTTTTAAATACGAATGACTAACTGACAGTGCAATAAAAACAAAATACCGCCAGGCGGTTTAGTAGAGTAAAACAATTTTAGATTTTAGTACACAACTACTCTTGATAAAGGCTTCATCAAGCCGAAACATATGTAGAGAAAAATATCTCATTAAATTATTTTGAAACATCTAAAAGCAGTGTACTAATTATTCCTAGTATTATTATTCAACGATGTTTCACAAGGATCCTACTGCCGAAACTATTCATTGTAAAATAATTTGATTTTAAAAAATTTCAGATAATAACTTACAACTTTCCTATAACATTATTTCTAATATTATGGCAAATAAAGAAGAATGAGATAGTTACTCCATTTATAGTGACCACCCTATACATCGAAAATCCTCCCAAACGCTAATAACAAAGCAAATACAGATCGTTTAGGAATGTAGTCAACAATACACTTGCCCAAAAAAATATATATGGAATGCATTAAAATTAGAATCCACTACACCCATAAATTATATGCATTTTATAAATGTTAGTGAACTTTTTAAACCAAGTTAACATTGTTTACACGCAAGTCTTCCAAACAAAATTGGTGTTCAAGCTCCTGAAACCCACTTAATATAAAAAAATTACTTTTGTTTAAAGCAACCACATGTGTCACCCTCTTCATCCTTTCCGGAGGATACTGGAATTAAAGGATATTGTCATAACGGATGGTTAAATCATCACAACGAGACGTAGATAAAAAATAATTAAATTTTAGCGTAATCAATGGGAGAAACATTAATGTACCTATCCCATATATTATGGCTTATTTTGAAATTTAGTCAATATTTAAACAAATCTGCTCCGAATTTGACAGAATAAAAAAAAATTGTGAATAAAATCTTTAACAGCGGAATGGTAGATAAAATTTAACTTTAATTAGTAATTAAGTTAATGTCATTTTCTGACTCTCACAAGTAAGCAACTTCTAAGTAACTCTGTAAGGTGACCGATTCGTAAGTTTTTCTATATTATCTCACTTATAGGTAATACTTTATATTTTTTGAGTAAAGACTTCTACTATGGACTAAAATTAACTTCTTAGTTGTATATTTTTTCAGCTGGCTACTTATATATAAGTTAATTATACTTTAGCGAATTCGAGGTAACTTGAACGAAGCGTTAATAATATACGCCATGTTTTATGGAAACTTTTCGAGGTAATTTCTGAAAAAATATTAAGTATTTAAAAAGTACAAAATATTGGTCCCATTATTTACTGTTATTATTTATTTATTATTTTGTATTATTTCTAATTATTAGAGTTCTTATAAAACTGTTAACTCCTTCAAATACAGATTTTCTTATCTTGTAATTTCTTATATTTTAAATATTTTTTTTTCGTAAAGGCTCTATTGTGAGGTATAACATTCAGGTATACCTATTTATTTAACGATTATGTAATAAAATATAAACTGAGATATTGTGAGAGATATAGGTATTAAAATATTTTTAAGGTACGATGGAAATAAAAACCATTTTGGTTAAAATTACTTCATATTTACGGTTTGGTAACATTCTCATAACGGTCGCGTAGCGCAAATGTCAGTTCTTGGAACGATACAGGCAAGTAAACGTTATCGCAAAATCACTCCCTATTTTGGTAACAACGTAATGAAGAATCGGTGCCTGAATGGTTCCCGATACTACTAACAGCAGCTTTAAAATTCTTCATTTAGTGGAGGATACGTAGAAGCGACTACAATTGCTAGATGCGGCACTACCTCGAAGACTTTTGTGCGAAATTAGTGTTTTTCAACTGTAAGATTTTCGATCAAAAATATGTAACAAAAACTAATACATACTCTCGGTAGAATATTTCCGAACACGACATGTAAATAAATAATTTGTTTTGTCAGCGTTAAGCTCGCGAGGTATTACGTTTTAGCCTTTTATTTTTGATGTGGTGTAGTCTAAAGTATAATCTACAATATTTGCAGTAATATATATTGGTAATTTCCGTAAAAATATTGATGTAAGGTTTATCTTTTTAAACCATAATGGCATTCGTTATGTAAACCAATTTGACCAATCATCTATCTCGAATCGACATTGAGAATGGCGCTTAAATTTTATCGGAAACTGACAAATGACGCGGCCATTCAGATTGATGCATTGCTATCATTACGGCCGTTTATTTCATTTTCTAGTCTGTTTCCTACGTTAATTTAAGGGTCCATTCATTCATTTGAAATAAACACGAAAAAAAAAATTAGTATTCAATACGACAATTGTAGAAAATAGCCCTATATTTTGCGCCTAAAATGGTACTAGGCATCAATCTGCAGTACTCATTTCTATACAATTGTAATTAGATCGCGTAGTAAAATCTACTCAATTTTGTGTGAATATTTCTTAATCACTAAGTAATAAAAATTATAATAACTTTTGTGGTAAAGCGCATCAAATGAACTAAGACTTAATGCTTTATTTTTGTTGCACTTATTCTGCCTATAAATAGTTTATATGGCTATTCTGGTGGTTTTCAATTAGCACATAACCGTGCAGAAAATGCAACATTTAAAAATATTATTGAGCTATATATTGTAGTACTTACTCTTTCAATAATATATAGATTCACGCAACAAAATTGATATACTACTTACTACAATTCTGGATTATCAGTTCTTACAATACTATAGCGTTGGCTACGATAAATGAATGCCATGAATTTATATGTTTTGTGGCAATTATTATTGAACGCCAGTGACCTTACTTGTAATCCTAAAGCAATCACGGCTGCAACTACAATATTATAGTGATAATACCAACACTTCAATGTCGGATTGTTGGACATGACATAGTAGGAGCTTACAGTGTTTATAGTTCAACTAGAACTTTAATATGCCGCCAGATGAAATATCGGACGCCATATGTGTGGGAGTTTGAGACGCTACGAATTGCGTCGATAGCAAAGTCCCACATTAAAGATATGTCCAAAAGAAAAATCAAATACCTATATATATTTTCGACTTCAGCATACTTTGAGTATTCAGTTTAAGTTGGCTTATGTATTTTGACACTATTGATAATACACACCTATATTAAATAATATCACTGAACAAAGAATCACTATTGGATGCTAATTGTGGTAGGTATATAGCCCTCCGTAGGTGGTATGATCGGTTCAACTGCGTTTTTGTCATAAGTTACAAGTCATCAGTCAAGCACTTGGTACTTCTTACGTTTTAATATATTTTTTCAAACCTTGCTTTCGTTTTCATGTAGCATTTATTCTGGATATCGGATTTTTCACTTCACATACCTAATCAAAGACGAATTCTGTGTTTTATAAAGTGTATCGTGCATTACAATTAAAAAATTACAGTTTTCAGTTTTTCCGATGTTTGTATTTTTCACAATTATGGGCGCAAAAGGTACTCGCTGTTTCGTAGAAAACTTACATAGGTACAGTAAGAATAATAATTGTTTACAATAATTGGCAATACACATATTTTCCAATAGTTTCATTATCGATATGAGTAGTATTAATATTTTTAAGGGACAAGGTCACAATTCACAAGCGGCAGGCGCGATATTGTCCCATAATTTTAAAGTTCATTTATTTCTTATTGGCTTATCGGCATTTCATACTTAAAATCCAAAATAATTCGGTAATTTTTACTATAACTTTTCAACACTTTAGTAAAAATTTCTCTAATATATATTTGCTAAAAATTGTAATACAGAAGTAATAATAGTTTGGCACTTAACACAATAAAATTCGGACACTCAACGATATTTCAAAATATTGTGGACATTTTTACCACACAACGATTTGAAAGTTGATTACAATTTCGTAGCATATGAATTATCCTTTTAAATATAACTTGGGTATAATATCCCTTTGACACTATTTACTACAAGGTTATGTAATACGTACCCTAATAAATACTTTTGTTTGCAACAATTTCATAGAAAATCATTGTGGGAATATTAACATTAAATTATGTGGTTAAGTAACATATTTGTGGAATAAGGAATATTTATTATAATACTGAGAATACAACAATTTTGTAGAATATTCAAACACAACTCAGTACTAAAGCTGATATTAATAAGTACTGCAATAATCTTGATACAATTTCCTATTACTTAATATTAAAACGAATCGTTCTTTTTTCAGGAAATATTGTAAAGAACTTAACAATTGTGAATCATACTAAAGCAAAAAAACCAATACAATGCTGTAGGAAAAAAATTAAAATATTTTTTTTCAGTGAACGCATATTCTGCGCTCGGATCTCAACACTTCCTTCTAAAACTACTAAATATATCAACTGGAAATGGAAATGAACTGAAACATTAGTAGTTATATTAAAATATATATTTTTATATGTCACAATGGATAAAATTAAGTGTTTAAAAACTATTTTATAACAATTCCAGATCTAGAGAAAAAATGCCTTAGACGAGGAAAGCTTTGTTAAATTCTGGGACCCTAATGATAGTATTTGACTAGATACATAATTTGGATTGCATTTTATCCTTTGTTGCAAAGCGAAATATTGAAATTCAACAGACGTATTTTATGATGTTCAGAGATGTAATCGTTTTGGAAATAAACGTTTTATATTTAAGGACAAATAGTGAGTTGTATATTGATAAAAATGTATTAATAAAAATCTATCACATCACATTTTTTAAACCTTTCGACTTAAGAAGCAGGTGGGTGCTCTATGATTGTCAACCTGGATGACGAAAATTATATATTGGTAGCTTGCGTCTTAAATAGCTTAATTTTATATGTGATTCGCAGATCTGCATCAAAATCCCCTCAGCCAAACTAATGTTATTTGAATAACTTCTACTTGTGTAATCGCTAGACTGCCTTTGAAATTGTCTGATCACGTACCCGAATCAACAGAAAGTAGACAATACGTTCTGACCTGACCGATAGGAAGAGTGCTGATGGCTCGAGCGCGCGGCCGAAATTACCAGAAAGGACTACAGAGCAGGTCCAAATAGTCACCAGTTACCTATCAGTTGTAAAGGAACAGTTTGGATACCTATTTAGATACTTCTTTGTGTCTATGCGATATAGACGTGGTAATTATCATTTTAAGCAGTTTTTTAGTACTATGAATTTTAATTGCCCACAAAAGATGCCGTGTCCGCAAACCGAATTCCTGTAACATATGTGGTACTGACCCTGAAAGCTCAATGAAAGACTTTAAGCCCACTTGTAAGAAAAGCTTATGAGTTATATTTTGATTGCAAAGTTGGGGATCAAGATAAATTCTGAGCTTCCAATTGCAGCAATACTGCACTAGAGCCACCTAACTGTTGGTTAAGTGGTACTCACAAGTCTATGAAAAAAATTGAAATATCAGCAAGTGGTCAGAACCACGTTGATTATTGATAAAAATTGCATGCAAACATAAACTTGAATAACCCCTCGGCCTTTAGAAGTGTACTCAAAACCTCAAATATGCGTGTCCGAGCCTCCAGAAAAATTAAAAATGTACTCAGAATTGGTTGAACTAGATTATTTTGCAACAAAGGCCGCCTTTTTTTTTCAGGAGAAAGAGGATTACCAGCCCCGTTTTATATCCCAGGAAGAACTCAGCGATATTATTCGTGATTTGGATCTTCCAAAAACAAAGGCACAGCTCCGTCTCGCGTCTGCAGCAGCAGAATCTCCTATAAGAACATTTCCACGTATTGGAAATTGTCTTGGTTTACTGTTACATTTGAAGTTTAATGAACGAACTTGGCCTTTCGTATAAACATATCGAGTGGCGACTCTTCATAGATCCTTCGAAGAAAGGTCTAAAGACAGTTTTATTGTTTAATGGAAATCAACAATCATTTATTTTTGTGAGTCATGCTCTAAATACGAAAGGGACTTACGAGGGCATGCGTGAATTACTTCAAAGCATTAAGTATCAATGTCAGAAATGGAATATCTGTGTCGACTTAAAAGTTATTACACTACTTCCAGGATTACAGCGTGTCCAACAGAAACCAACATTATGTAGTTAAAGAATGGCCGAAATGAAAATATTGTGCCCAGCCTGAAAAACGTTCTTAAAGAACCTTGAGTTGAGCATCAGAAAATCTATTTACCTCCTCTGCACATAAAACTAGGTCCTGTAAAAAGTTTTGTCAAAGTCCTTAATAAAGAAGCAAATAATTTTGTTTATGTGAAAGAGAAATGCTCGCGTATAAATGGGGCAAAGGCATGTTTGTTGGTCCTCAAATAATAGAATTTTTCTAAGACAATATTTTGAAACTGTACATTTGCAAAAAGAAAATAGAACGTTGACTGCCCTCATAAGTTGTAGTGTTGTAAATGCTACCAAACGCAGAAATATAGCGTCTTCCCTTTTACTGGTATATGTATGTGGTCGATATTTTCCTTACCTTACATTAGAACTTAACATACCTATTACAACATTAATTATTTGATTTGGCATCAACGGATACAGTTGCGGAGTGTTCGTTGTCGTCCCTCATTTACGAACGTTCTCTTGATGGATGTCTAAGATATTTTTTGGCAATTGACGTGGTCTTTCCCTTCCGAGCGATGAACGTTTAGGTAGAGAAAAGACAAGTTTTCGAAGTCGAGATATTTTCGTTCTAATTTTGCCTATCAGGTCTAATATTCCTATACATTTATCATGAGATAAATTGGCAAGCACTCTGCTATTAATATTTTCTCATATTAACGGCAATATCGTCTCGTAAATATGTTTTATGTCAAGTGATATTGCCCTTTTCAAAAGGTATGTTATCTTTGTGTTTTTTTATTAGATAGTAAAAATTATTTATAGTTTAACTAGAGTCCATCCTCCGCTTGGTCTTTCGCTAGACTAGAGAGGTTCTCCAGTTTCATTCATTCCTGATCTTTTGTCGAAGTGATGCTTACTCACATAGCGTGACGTCCAGCTTCACATGAAACATTAGAGCTATAATTGGGGCCAGCCAAGCCGTATGAGTTAGGGAATGGCCACTAACCACTGCCAGTTAATTCCTCTTCCGTATGACCAAAGAAAATTATGTACAAGTAGGCCCTATAATTACTTATTTTATTTGCTATATCTCACCTTACCTTTTCGAAACTGCCGTAAAATGATTTTTAAACTTTTATTATCTTTTATCGGATCTACTACCGTTGTTTTTATCGTTATTTGATTAACTAATACCGAAACTCTTCATTACTGTATACGATATTATCTTGGTTAGCAAATGTTATGCTAATATCACTGTAATTATCTGATTTACTTTTTGTATTATGTTCATTCATCTTACCGTTAAATGACTTTTAGTCGTTTATTATCCATTATCGTAACTATTACCCTTGCTTACCGTTATTTGATTAATTTATACCGACTTCTTTCATTGTCGTATATGATATTATTTTGATTAGCAAATGTATGTATTTTTAACACTATAGTAATTATCTGAGAATTTTTGTATTACGGACATTTACTTAAATGCTAAGCAATTACTGTAATTTGCTGTAAGCCTTATGGCAGCAGACCGTTTTACATAACTACCAAATTAGGTTTTTGTCCATAAGCATGTTACCGAATTGAGCTCACTTCGATTTTCCTTTCGTTGACTATATATTTTCTTCACAGGCCAATTGATTTCATTTAATATTTTCTTTTAAACTGTTTATTGGTCCACTGATATTATCGCTTCCATGGGATTAATTTGAATTGTTTTTATTTAGAGGATTATTATATTATATCTAATCTTTATTTAAGGTGTTTTATTTAGGGCGTTCTGTGATTATCTGCTACTTAGTGAGAACTTTAAAAAATCATATTTTAGTTAGTGATATTTAAAAAAAGGAACTAGGCAGTATTAATAATTTAGAACTTATGACTAAGGGTTAATAATCTTATAATTTGGGTAATATTCATTTGAAAGAATAGCAGGGTTTTTGAACACTTTCCCTGCATAATAACCAGGCAAAAGTATAACCAACTATCAGTATTTGCTCAACAACCAAACTAGTAGCTTCGCTTTTAACAACAACATTGGCGTTGAAGGGATTACCCAAGTAAAGCTCAGTACACCAACGCAATACGACATACCTTAGTATATAAGTTAGAATAACATCTGCATCCCCTTAAGGGATCCTGAAGCTGAGGGACACATCGATGTAGAAACAACGCTAGGCATAACCTCGGGTGCAATAATTCTAAACTAGCACTAAGTATGTAAAACAAATAGGGCAATATTTAACAATAAAAATCATTGAATTTAAAAGAATCTTATTATTATTTTAGATACGATACCATACTCTAATTTTGTTTGAGGTTTTCCATTGTTCACGTTATGCGTGAGAATATATTTAATATTTAAGTAAATAGCTTAATTAGGGCGTTTGATGTTTATTTTTGTATGCTGAAGTCAACATCATGCTGAGTTCATGCAATTTTTTTCAGGTTTCTCAATATTCTTAGAAATGACGTTTTTTTAAATTATGCTACTCTAATTTTAATGCTTAAAAATCGTTGATATATTCGTATTAAGAAATTAAGTGGCGCCTCCGCCCAACTGTCTACGGTACGATCCACACCTATAAATATTAATACCGCATAGTGAATCAGGCATATGTAGCGGTTGTTATACAATTAACTAATCGCGTTACAAAACTGTGTGTACCAACCTTATTTGAAAAAAGAGACTGGAGAATTATACAGAAGTAAATGAAGAATTATTCAATCGTGCAAGGAATTTTGGGATTCTTTTCTGCACTTATGTGAAGTTTTAGAGCAACACAGGGAAGATTTTACCATCAAATTGCTAAAGAGGAAAAGCAACACAGGAGGAAATAGACACCAAACCTGTTGGCGTACTCTGTTGGTCACTCAAACGTGGAACCGATCCCAGCGAATGCAAACGAAAAAAGGCAACAACAAAATGTCTTCCTCTTTTTAGATTCTGAATATAATATATTAAGTATTAAGGTCATCAAGTATCCCTTACTAGTTGAGGAATAGTATCGACCTCCAAAACGTCCGAAACCAATAAGAACTTACTGACTGTGTTGCTTATACTATTTTTGCAGGCTCAAATACTTCCAATAATTAATTAATAAATTCGCAGATGCAAATAATAAAAAATGGATACCGAATATTGTAAAGGTAAAATATACCTTACAGCTGGCGGGATGAGTTCTTATAATACAAAATTTGTCACTGATTTGAGACGTGTTACGTTTTCCAGTTTAAACTGATTTAATTTGAGAAAAATGGAGCAAGCATCTAATAATATTGAGTTAGAAAGTGGATGGAAGGTGGTATGTAGTTCCTGATAAATTCATGACGAACGTATAGGATCTTCCAGCAATTTATGTGTTGGTGTACTGATAGGCGCGTGATAGGGCGACTTACCCAAACTATGATATTTGGGATCAGGAGCGTGTAGGAGGGAAGAGTTGTATAATATGAAAATACATGACATGCAGGATCAATGTACGTTTCTTAAAATAAATATTACCGACACGAAAACTCATGTATCATGCTCATTTACGGTTATAAGTCAAGAAAACGAGTTGATGAACTATACACAGTTTTACAAAGAGTACCAAGCACTACGATCAGAAAATGCGTCGTCATCTCTTGTTCCTGGCAATGCACAACGGCAAGGTCACCAACCAGATTGTGGGCGAAAACACAATAGGAAGTTGGGTCAGTAAAATTGCGAAAATGTCTAAATTTGCCAGATCCGTCATTTACTAGGCATCCTTTTCGATGGAGTAGACATTTTAGGCCTCAAAAAGCATGGTGGATGGCGTTTGTCTTCGGTAGCGGAAGGGTATGGGGGAAATCCTGTAGAGAATAAAATTCATTTTTGAAAATAGATCTTTCATGAAAGTTCCTCAGCGTCAGCGGTTGAAGATGTCAGCATTGTCAACATAACTAGGGAATATGTAATAATATGTTGAGCACTGGACTCAATTACTTTTCATAATTATGCGAATTGCAACATTATTTATAATAAAAATTGATTATACAAAGTTGGTCTTTATTTTTATTTACTGACAACCAGCGGTAAGTAATCACTTACCCATCAATAATGTGTAAACTTCACTTACATGTCATGATCAAACCAGTAAGGGTACAAAAGCAACTGAGCGTGCAATAAAGTATATTATTGTGCAAAAAAAATCGACTATTTTTTTTTTAATTTAGTATACTTCACTAAATTTTTTATGGTCTGGTTTTGTCGTATTTTATATTATTCTTGTCTTTTCTAAAAACTTCTGGGTGATAGGTGAAAACCGAAGTAAAATTTGAAATATGTACATTAAAATAGATACAAAAGAGCCAAAAAATATCAAGGACCGACAAAATGCCTCAAAAGAGAGGACAGTAATTAAACATGTCTTAAATAATGGGTAATATAGAAAATGCAGTTAATAAGAATGAATGTTGTGCTAACTTATTATTGCTGTTTTATATTTTCAAAGAACTAGCTGTTGTTTGGGCATTTGTGAAAATCCTTGAATAATAAGGACAATTTATTTGTGGCGCTATAAATTTCCGAATATCGCACTAAAAATCACTACTGTTCCATCGTAGACATAGTAACAAATTTCCTAAAATATTTCAAACATTGCTACACGTCGCGTCGGTTGTCCGCCAAGTTAAATTGTATTATTTATTGAAAATTAGTGCTAGTATTAGAAAAACAAATATCATTTGGAGAAACCATCGATAATCGTTTCACCATATCGCAAAGTTTAAATCCATGGAATACTATTAGAACTATTCAATTTAAATAGTCTTAAAAAGGCCTTTTTGGTCACAAACAAAAGATGATAAGATATAAAATTAATTAGAAATTTAATATTCATTTATTTTAAATTTATAGGACCTTCCATTTCAACAAGAAATACACACCAACGTTGTAGAACCTAACGGAACGTTAGGGAATAAACTAATTAATCTTGAAATTGGATCTAACCATGAAATTACTAGCACTATACTTGAAACTTCTCCCACAACTTTAAAAGCAGAGATAATATCACACCCTAATGAACTAACTTTCAATAATTTCTCAAGTAGGCAACAAAGAAACTGCACCAAATTGTTTCATAAAAATATAGTTAAACTTAATAATTTGAAGGAAAATGTAACTAGAAATAAATTTAAAACTAAACCTAATTGATTTAAGGAGCTTTTGGACAAGGCAATTTCTAAAGATGTGTTACAATTTCTGTCATTGGAATCAATAATCAGTATTAAACTGGTTGTAGGTAGAGATATTCCATCTTCACTGATGTGATTTATATCTCCTCTTCCATTCCAGATGTTTCTGTACAAAAAACCTACAATATCTCTGAAGCTGACAAGATAAAAATCTTTATAATAATCAGTTTGTGAATTAATTTAAATGTTTTCGCTTTAAATTTAGTTGTTTTTTTTTCAAATATTGAGACGAATTTATAATTGTGCCAAGATTGTGGCTAGTAATACAGACCTTTTTTTTTGCTATCTGTTCTTTTCCCTGACCACCAATATCCCTTAAGACCTCTTTCACACTATCAGGTTCGCCGGTCAGGTTTTGAACCGGACAGAATCCTGAAGTAAAATAAAAATATCCGGATGCAATCAGGTTTTCATCAGGTCCGGTTTTGTGTTGATTAAAAAACTTTAGTCTACGTTTCGGTGTTCTCGATTATGGATGGTAATGCGGTTATAGCTCTGTGATATATATACAGAAAGCGTAAAAAGCAAAGTAATCGTAATAGGGCACATTGGGTACACCATATGCTTCAAACACGTGATGAGATTGGTGCCTTTCAAATTCTGTATGAAGAATTAAGCAGTGGCGAAATTTTTTTTTTAATTAATTTAGAATGTCTGTTTCGTCTTTCGAAGAATTACATAGGTACTAAATTACTGCCAGTTTTACAGCGTCAAAACACAAAAATGAGGAATTGCATCAGTCCAAAAGAAATGCTTAGCTTAACTATCAGGTAAGAAAAGCTTTATTTAGAATATTTTTTCTGTAACAATATAAAACGAAAATGTGAGAATTAAAACAAAACTATTTTCCTGAGTGAAATCCACATCAGCCAATAAGCAGTAAACATTTTTCTTATAATATTATAAGGATGAACATAAAATAGTATTCAAAAAAATATTTTTTCTTTCGTGAAGAGTATTTTTTTATAAAGTGGTAAAGTCTATATCAAAATATTGAGAATCGGATGGAGAATTGACTGATGAAGGGGCAGGAGATTGAGGTTCCTGTGCAACTTGAGACAGGGGTCCAAGAGGTTGTGAGGTGTTTTGGTCATGAGATCGTATATTGCTGGATTGGAGTGAATGACTGATGATAAGAATACTGAAATGCTGTAGTTTAGTAAAACGGTTGCTGTGATATGTCTTTATGGAATGGCTCGTTGCCTTCTTGCCTGTACTGCATCGTGGATGAAGTTGATGGTAAGTTTGTCATACTGGAGAAACGTGTAGCTGATAACCTTTTTTAATATTGCGGATAAGCTCTAGCAATCCCATCTGAAAGTCAATAGTTTCTTCTTCGTTGAAATCATCTTTCGTTGGCAACAAAACCTTGCATAATTAAAGGTGATGACTTTCAGTTTTCTCTAATGCCGCCAGAATTTTCTTCTCAACTTCATCAGATTGCCTTTTCTTTTTATTAGACTGGAGAATAGTCAGAGTAGATGAACATTGAGAAGTGTTGGCATCACCTGCTTTAACAGCAGCTTCCGATATTTTTGGAGGCAAGGTATCACTAGGTATACCTTCGATAAAGCACCCAGACTAAACCTGAAGGCAGTAACCGGACAAGTGTGAACGCGCAAATACGCTGCAATACCCAACCATCACTTTGTCAGGCGTCAGGGAACCTGATGCTCCAGTTGACCCATCCGGCTGCAACCGGTCGCTGAACCTGAACCTGAAAGTGTGAATAGAAACATTTAAACAAATGTTCCATTACTTATCCGGCTTTCTTCAGGTTCGAAACCTGACCGGCAAAACCTGATAGCGTGAAAGAGGTCTTAGGGAAGATAAATCTTAAATTATTTTTAATCAAGTTAACTTATCGTGGAAATAATAACTACTCTAATTCCAACTGATTAACCTATTTTTTTTATTACGTCTCTTATCTTTGTCGAGCTTAAGCCAAAATTAATTGTTCCAGATGACACTCTTGGAGAGTTTCTAGCATGTTCGGTTTGCAAGTTCTTAACCCTGCCAAACTGTCCGGTATATCGAGCTAAAGCCTAATTGAAATTTCTTCAGATATGTCCACATGCATTCTCTTTTAATCCGAAGTGAATAACAATGGTACAAATAGTAAGAGTCCAAGAAAGAAGCGTGGCCAGTATTCTTGAGATTGAACAAGAATATTTGGACCAGACCACCATAAAGTAGGATAAAACAGTTGAGCAAAAATTAAGCTGCGCGATGCGTGGTATTTGCAGGATTATCAGTTTATTGAATATAATGCCAGGGCGATTATAACTCGAACGCGGCTTATTTGAACACTACCAAAGGATATAAATTTATGACGAATCGCCTACAACCAAGGTGAAGTATCACATGAATCAGGCCATATTTATATAGAGTAAAACAAAACAAGTCCAAAGTAAGAATTTTTGACGAATATTAAGTCAAAAAGACGCTCCAATCTAGGCAATTGCAGTGATATCGGAGAAGTTACTTTACTTTTGCAAACTGACAGTAGTGCTTAGATTTTTGCTCATGCTAAATTAGCCTAAATAATTGAAACAATACTTAATTGGCGTTACACCTTGTGATTTTCAGTTGTTTCTCCTGACGACATTTGTTTTTGAAGTGAAACTTCTTTAGCGAGGGCAAAGTCGGAAAAAATGCTTATCAAGGAGAAACGCTTATCAAAGTGAAACGCCCCTTTAATTAAGCATGTTCCAGTATAGCTAGAGGGTTGACATTTTCAGGACATGTAGCCGGGGTAAAATGAGGATCTTGGAAGAAAACTGGACCCCGTACGCCCTTTGCTCGGCCAGGAGAGGGGGGAGAAGAAAAAAATTTAAATAATTAATTTCGGGAGAACGGGAAGAGCTACGGAGTCGAAATTTGTATGGTAGGTGCGCCTCATGGGGGGCTATCTTTGACCATATGAGGAGGACTGGGTCTCTGATTTAAGGGGGGGATTTTGGGGAAGAAGTCGTTTTTTGCGATATCTCTGCAACGGAGCCTCGGATCGAAAATCTGACAAGCGATGACCCCGCCTCAGAGGAGGGCAATTATACTCCCCCCCACCCCCTTTCACCATCCCAGATACCCAAAAATTTTGGAAAAATGTGAAAAAATTGAAAAAAACGTCAAAAATTGTGTGGAAAGTTAATAAAAGTATTAGAAAACGGAATAAGAAAAAAAATAATAATAATAAAAAAAAGGCGAAGGAGTTCAGCTACGAGGTCGGGGATGGCAAAAAGGGGAAAAAATGCTGTGTAAGAAAAACTTACAAAAATGTTCGGAAAGTTAATAAAAGTATTATAACACGAAATAAGAAAAAAAAATCAATAAAAAGAAACATAACCAAAAGATTATTCGGAAAGTTAATAAAAGCATTATAAAACCAAATAAGAAAAAAACATTAAGGAAAAAAAATTGTTCAGAGAGTTAATAAGAGTATTATAAAACGAAATAAAAAAATATATAATAAAAAAATGTTAGACAAACGTGGTTTTCGGCGAAAAATAGGAAACAAATAAAAAAAAGGGTCGAAACAGGGGTAAACGTTGAAAAAAAAACTTAAAAAAACAAAAACTCAACCTTTATATCTCTTTCAGAAGTATTACTTCAGCTGTGTGCTTATAAAGGTTAGGCACATATTTTTTTTTATTGCTAGCACTCAGTTTGATAAAGTTTGATGCCCAATTTTACTAACTTTAAAAATATTTAAAATGTGGATAGACACCCCCGAAATTTAAATAGGGGAGGAGAGTCGTGCAATTGTCGTTATAAGGATCTCATGCAGTATTTTATTGCCCAAAAATTTTGGGTCAATATTGGAACAGTAAACGAGAAAATATTTGAAAAAAATTGTCAACTCTAATCATATCAGATGGGCATTTAAGCAATGTTCCTTCCAATTTATTTTTATTTTTCTTTAATAAAGGGTAGTATGTTTGTCCGATTTAATCAGTGCAACGTAAATTTTGAAGAACGCTAGATTTGTGTTAATTTTTAGTGAAATCAATATGATTTACTTTCATTTTTTATAGAAATAATGGCAACAACCGCGAATATTTACAAGGAACATCCTGCAAAAAATGTGTACGAAGTTTATATATTACAACTGGCTGCCAAATTTGACGATATTTAATCAGTGTGGGGAATAAGAAGGGGGTATATAAAAGGGATGAGGGTAGAGTAGTTGCTATTGTAGGTCATGGATCACAGGCTTAATACTAGGAAATAATCCGAAGTGTATGATATATCAGGTACCACAATATATAGTCCCAAATAAAATAAGTTCCATCAATTCAAAATACGATTGGTTAAAGATGATTTTGATCCCCGACTCCAATCGTGTGAAGTTGTGAGTGAAACTATTTGTTCGGCATCTGTAGGAGTAACCATTTTACGTTAACGGCATTGTCAATTGGCAGAGCTGCCGATATTGGTCAAATGATGACCCCAGAATATTTCATGAATTCCATACACAGCATCCTCAGAAATTAAATATTTAGGCATGTATTTACGGAGAGTTCTTAACAGGCTTTTTTATAAAGGAAATTTTGGTGATCAAATGTTTTTGGAATGGTTGGAGACTGCTGTTCATCCAGTCCTCGTACAAATAATAGAAACTGAAGAAGACCATGAAACCATACATTTTCAGCTAGCGCCCTTCTTATTTCGGTCAACTGATCCGTCAATTTTTAGATGAAAACTTTTCCAAAACTGGATTGATTGATCATATTGAGTGGCCAAAAAGGTAACCTGATTTGACCCAAGTGGCTAAAATTTATGATACCCAGCCAGAATCACTGGATTATTTGCCAACCCGTATAATCCATGAACGACACCAACTAAGGACACATACAATCAAAGGAACACGAACAAACTTTTGCAATGCCTCAGTGGCTCCAGGAATGTCTGGTCAGTAGTAAAGACAGTAGGTAATAACTTTACAAAAACGTCTCTCTCACACTTGACAGACGAACGCGGCGTCACGGAGGAAAGTCTCCCGAGTGCAACAACAACAAAACAACGCTCTCAAACGATTGCTTAATTACCTTGCTTCCAATAATTTTCAAAGTCGTGGAACTGATTGGTTAATCAGCAACTACTCATGTACCTCGAGACCAACAGAATAATTAGCGATATCCAATACGGCTTTCGCACTGATGTATGGAGTAGGGAAATTGAGAACTACGGAGAATCTGGAGCGATTGCGTTGGATATATCGAAGGCATTAGACAGAGTTTGGCATGACAGATTGCTCAACCATTTGCTGTCCTTCGGACTAGTAGCGTATCTCTGCAGCTGGCTTGCCAGTTTCCTTAAGAACCGATCTGTGCTCGTTGCAGCTGATGAACATCTCAGCGACGTTCATCATCAATGCATGCATGTCTCAGGGCGCAATACTTTCACCAACTCTGTTCCTCGTCTCTATTAATGACTTGCTAACCGAAACTAATAATCCTGTTTACAATTTGCAGATGACAAGACCCTTGTCTCCTAATTTTGATCAGAAAAACCTTTACCAGCGACTGAGACTTATCACCGCAGACAGGAGAAGATTGGAACAATTAATCAAGATCTGGAGAAAGTTCGTACTTGCGGTGACAGGATTTTGGTCCAATCACAGTCCAGTAAATTTTATTATTTTAAAAATGTCTTGGACTAAATATGCATATCATTAAGGCAGTATGCCATGTAGCTCAACATTTTCTGCAAAAAAGTTGTTTTATGATGTATTCCAATAGCCGACAGAAGCCATAAATATGTCGGCGGCTTTTTGCATTAGAATTTTATAACTATATTTATTTTTTATTAATACGGTATATAAGAGGATATTTATGAAATTGCGGGCAGCAAATCCCCAATGTTATAACTCAAGATCATTCTAAAGTTATGAAGTCTTTATTTTTGTTGACTAGATGCCATATTATTATGTAAAGCATGTCTCGTGTATCTAAAAATCTGTGACACTGGTGAAGTTGCAACACGGAGGACGGAAACTGAATTCGTAATATGCTCGGTAATAAGTTATTGAACAGTTTGGCCTTTTAGCTTTGGTTAGAGCCTTAATGTTTTTATGCTTTCAACATATTTGTCTTAATTTTTTGTTAAATGATTTTAGCAATATAAATAAATTCTCTATAAGACTATCTTAATCTACGTACCAGATACTTTCTAGCAAGTCTTTCAAGTTTTCGTTCATATTTACCATTGACAAAAATAAAATTATTGAAGAATCTACTTAGTATAGTTAAATATACTTCTTTTAAAATATCGATTTTGATCGGAAAGGAAAATCGTTAGCTAGCATCCCAAAATAGCAATTAATTGCTACAATATCGATTTCAATATAACGAAAAAGTGTAATAATATTTTTTGTGTTAGGCTGGCTACTGCTACTTTACCATGTTTTGCGGTAATATAATTATTATTATTCCCGGATAAGAGCCGAGTCGAAAACAGTAATTAATGGGCACACCCTCGAACTAATCTGGAAATTGCGTAACTTGGCAATTTTTTTAAAATGAGTTATTACTGCCATCTCTAGAGAAATATTGTTACTTATCTTGCAAATAATGCATATGTTACGGTTAATACGAGGAATTAGTTAATTCACGAATTAGCCGGCTAAAATACGAAGTAACCAATACAGCCGGTTAATACGGAAAGAAAAAAAATATACTTTAAGAATTTTCGCAAATTATCCGGTTAGAACGCGAATTATTATTATATCCAATAACACTGTGGTCTTTCGCGAATTAGCCGGATAATAGGTTAAGCAAACAGGACTGTCACATTCATAGGCGTGTTTAAAATTATTCTATTACCTGTTATCTCTCAATATACAAAAACAAAAAGAAAATCATCAAATAATATTCAAACTTGTATTCACAAAACACTTACAAATACCATTTGTATTTGTAAATATAAAATAACAAATTTTCGCCAAATAAAATAAGAAAATAATAATAAAATAAACAAATAGTTATATTTTAGATAAAAAATACGGGAAGTTAAGTCGGTACCTACTTATGAATCAACAGATGCGTATCTACTTTTACCTCATACTACTTGTTGGTTTCAATATTATCATTAATATCCTGCACGTCATTACTTTCTTGAACTTCGATTACCTGAATTTTGGTTACTTTCAACTGTTTCTGTCCAATTTGGTACTTCAATCATTTTTAACTGAGTATTTTCATTTGCTACGTCATCATCTGTCTCAATCCTTTCAGTAACATTTTTTTCTTCGTTTTCCTTCTGTATCATTTCAACTTCTTTATAAATTATTTGATACGCAACTGATAAATCATCATTGCCCATCATTATGATGCATATTTTTATTTAGTTCTACGTCACCTTCATCCAAAGATTCTTCCATGCTGTTATCTTTTACTATATCCAACAGGTCTCCTTCAGTAATAATTCCTTCAAGCTCTTTAGGCAGTTTGGAATCTAATCAATCAATCTTTAAATCTATGACAAACATTACATATGGTGAATGCTTTATCCTGTCACGGTATGCACGATTTTTCATCACCTGAACAAATTTAAGACCATCCGAACAGTTATTTGTATTGTTATCTTTCAGCCATGTCGCAAGAATTTTTTCTACATCTTGATTACATCTCTACTCTTCCTTGTTTTTGGCTATGGCCAAGTTTTCCGGTAACTAGTTTAAGTCCAGCATATATTTTTTAACTGCTCTAGTACACGATTACAAAATTCACGTCCATTATCGGAATGAAGGATCAGTGGCACACCGAGTATACAAAATATATTCAGTATTGTTGTGGCCACTTCATCAGCTGTTTTTTATTTTAGTGGTCTAAATTGTACAAACTTAGTTAAATGGTCCTAATAGACTAATATGAATTTATATGGCCCATCGGTGTTTGACTGCATGTCAATGAGATCTACTTGACATCGGCTGCTCATTTCCGAATGTATAATGGGTTTTACAACCAATCCCTTTTTCGGACTTTTGTTTCATTAGACATGATATGCACAAGCTAAGATTTTTGTATTTTTTTTAGTTCCTGAACCATTCTATTGCGACCACCATGTCCAATAGCTAAATGAATTTCATGAATAATATCAAAAAAATCCCCATTTGTCACATAATATTTAAAGTCTTGTTAATTTGATTTTATCGGGGTAATTAAATTTTCAACGCCGCCTATGGAACATGCATGGTAACGTTTTATACGGCGATATTGTTGAGGAGTTTTGGAGGCTGTATTTTTTGCTTTTTTAACACATCCAATTGTTTTCTTATATTCATCACTGTTTAAATAACCGGTATTGGCACTTTTTTTAAATGCAATCTTGAAAAATCCATGATTAAAACGCGTTTTAAAGTTGCTTACACTCTCAATATCTTCAACAATGTTATCAGATGATGCAACATCACTGTTTAGATAACCGGTATTGACACTTCTTATAACTGCAGTCCTGAAAAATTCTTCATTAAAACGCGTTTTGAAGTTGCTTACACTCTCAATATCATCAACCACGTTATCAGATGATGCAACACTGAAACAATAAACAAGAGTCTGCGTATACACCCATTCATTGAAATCAATGATGACACTATGAAATAAGAACTATGCAAAGCTTCACGTGTAGTGTGTAGTATATGCAACCGGCATTGAGCGTTAGTTTATTATGTTAGAATGTGAATGTCTAATATTTCACTTCACGCATGGCCCTCCGCTCGCTTCGCTCGCTCCGGGGCGCAACCAGACAGAACTAACCGCAACTAACCCAAATTAAAAAAAAATAAACAAACATAATTTTAAAAAAATAATAAAAAAGTCTCGCCACTGACGAGAATCGAACCCATGCCGGAACTCGGGCCGCCGTGTCACAAGCACAGCCTCTAACTACTGCGCCACCATACCTTTACACGCCAAGCATTATATGATAATAATTTGGGTTAGTTTCGGTTAGTTTTGTTTGATTGCGCCCATACGTGAAGTAAAATATTAGACATTCTAAAATAGTAAACAAACTCTCAATTCCGATTGCATATACTACGCACTACACGTGAAGCTTTGCATAGTTCATATGTCATAGTGTCATCATTGATTTCAATGAATGAGTGTGTACCCAGACTCTTGTCTATAAAGATTCTATACGGTAGATATTGGGTAATTCACGTTTTAACCTGTTTAAGTTGAATAATACGCGCAACTAACACACATTCGGGTTTTGCAAGCATCTGGCTAATTCGCGTTTTAGCCGGCTAATTCGCGAATTAACTAATTTCTCGTATTAACCGTAACACATATCTATCCATGTTTTGACCTGCATTCACCTCCTAAACAACGTAACTCCCCTAGCGCTATATTTAATATATCGATACCCTCACGAGAAAATCTGGTATAGTCAAAAGCGATTTTATCGTGCGGGTCCAAAGGTCACAATTTTCAGTAAGTAAAAACTTCATTCTTGGCAGATTTTGCGCGTAAAATCTGTCAAAGGAATGACATTTAATGAAAAATGTGACCTTTGGACCCGCACGATAAGACCGCTTTTGACTATAACTCCAAAAACCCAAATTTTTCAGGTGACTGACTATTTTTTTTTTTGATATAATGTTTTAGTTTATTATAGAAACCTGGCGGTAAATTATGTATTTGTAAATGTGATTTATAAAAAAAATGGAGCTTTTCTTAAATTTGCAGTTACAAGTTTTATACCGTATGGAAGTTCTCTAGTAACAATATCTTGTCGGTTAACTTGTAGGCAATAAAAGTAAAAACCGTAAAAGTAAACCATTTATTAAGAAAACTGAGAAAAGAATGAAAATCAAATAACTGTTTATATACTTAAATATAATCAAACAAGCAAAGAATATATAATAACATTTAGTCATGAGGCAGAGCATCGTAGTACGGTTGGTAATCATTATCTAGGGATTTTTTAATTTCTTGAAGATGATCATTCTTCTGCTTTTTTATTTTTAGTCTTTAACTATAAAGTTTTCAAATCTCTGTATTAACAGAACTATTAAAACTTACTGCCAACATTTTCCATTCATCAGGATGTCTTAAATTGTAATCTACAGATCCACCTGAATTGTAACGAAGGGCTCGCAGTCTTGTAGAGTTGGGTTACCTACTTTTTTTCGGGTCTTATTGTATTTACATACCGTAGATTTGAAAAATCATTGAAAAAGTCAAGAGTTAAATATTTAACTAAATATGGTTTGGGATTTTATCTAGCGTCAAGACACACCTCGACATAATCAGCTGGCACATTTATTATTTAATTTTTCGATTTCCTTTCAGTCGTAGCATGCATAAAGTCGACCGCCATTTATGTATGTCCCTTTTCTAGACACTTCTGACAAATTGCAACTTTCTTCTCTATTGCTAAGCTTAACAAAGCATTTGAAAGGTAGATGTTTCTATTTTGATCGCAGCATCCATCGTTGTAGAAAATTAACCGTTCATATAAACCGATATCTTTACTTTCTTTGGTAATAAAGACACTTAAAACAATAGCTATCCTTCGTTTTTACATTAAATATAGTAAAATTGTTTACTACCAACTTCATTTCGTAATAGAGAAATGGAACTATTGATTTAGGACATAGTAGGACAGACGGCAAGTACATTGTGTAAAGTTTATATTTCTTACTTTTTTTTATCTTTTTCTTTCCCTTCTCTAGCTTCTACTTTCTCCTTTTGGTGTAGCTGATACTCAGCATCATCAAAATGGCCAACTTTTTGAACGAAACAAACAGAGCATTCATCTTTTTTTGGTGCGAAAATACTTAAGTTCATGTAGTTAAAAATAGTTAACGATAATGGTTCTATATTTTTCTCCGGGCACCACCTATCATAATAAACTCAGTAAACTTGAGACTTCGATGCACACATACGCATTTGGTCGTCCTGGCCCAACAATTATCGTATAGTTAATGCGAACGTCTGAATTTCTCATCTTCCTTTGTGTTTCTTGGTTTTTTAATTTTTTCTTGGGTAAATAACATTTTTACATACACCTTTTTCCCCGTCACTCATTTTCCAAAAATCTTTATTCTTCGGAAAACTTTGTACATTGTAGCTTCAAGTTATTCTTACCCAATTTGCATTTGCATCTTTCATTAATTTTTCTTTCATTTTTAGGAATAATGTATACCCAGTGCCCAACACCTTTCCTTCTTCCTTGGTCTCCACGCTTCCTTTTACGTTTATTTTTATAATCCGGGTCTTTATCTTGGCTGCCATTATTATTGGGAAGTTGTTCATTAGTGCTCTCTTGTTCAGTAATTTGCTTCGGTTCTTCAGTCAAGATGGTTATCCAAATTGGGTGTAGAAACTAGGATATCATGGGTGACAATTTCATTATTGTTTGCAAAAATAGTGTCAAATATAATAATTCATAAAGCTATTAACTAATTATCACCCTGTCCCAAGTTTGAACTTGAACTTGGGAATTATTTAATAAACATTAAAAGCAAACTATAAACAACGCGAGCAGTCAACGGGAGCGATTATGAACCTTAAGCATGCAATGATCAGCAATTTCTCTAATATAAATACACTGGCAAACCTTCAGTTCGTCAGACTTTTGGTCTCACCTAAACCAGCTCCAGGGTTAGTCACATGACTGCTTTTGGTTCAATCCGCTCTTTGGTTAGTCACATGATTGCTAAAGTTATAATCCTTTTCCTGCCCCAAACCTAGTACTTGGTTAGCCACATCGACTGCCAAGACTAGGGGTTTCATTAACCACAGTAGAAAAGTCGAGTCTGTTAAAGTTCTTCGAGTGAAGTTTCTAAGTAGTCTGTCAAGTAGTTCAAAGTGTAGTGTCCAAGTGCTCTTAGATACCTTAACATTAAATAAAACACAACACAAGATAAACTATAGTTACAAAGCAGTGACCAAAAAGACCTATAAACAATTCAATAAAACGTACCTCTCGCTCTTAAATCATGCGCGACCTAGTACTCGGGTACAGTTGCCATCTCTATTACATTTTTGACAAGAGACATCGTGAACATTTTATCGTTAAGTCGTTTCACAATAGACGACGTCATTGATATTAGAACCACGTGGTAGAGGTGTGCCGTAATTTACGTTACAAAAATGATAGGGCAAGAAAAACAATTAAATTATAAATGAAAAATTCAAATCACGCGCCTGTAATCTTTCGCGCAGTGTTGTTGGGCAAATAAAACTAATGAAGCTCAAAAATTTTTATTTACAATATAAGGCAAATTTAAATCACGCGGGCAGCGCGTCATGTAATTTATACAGTTAATTATAAAAAAAAAATACATGTCGCCATCTGCCAGGGGACGCCAAAAGCAACAAGTTTATTGAATCCATGCATCGCCATCTATGGGCGGCCAGCGTAACCGCAGACAGACAGACATCTACGGACGGTCGCCGAAGTACGGTCAAATGCCGCCACTAGTTGAGATAGGTCAGGATAGAACCGCATGGTGTGACCAAGGCCAGGTCCGTATCTGCAAGGAAAAAGATAATAAATTAAATACAACTGAGTGTTAAATTAAAATGGAGCAATACAACAGATTTGTATAGGAGAAGGAAACAATGGAGCAAGAAGCAGGAGAAATTAGTGAGGATGACAAGGATAAGGAAAATAAAATTATATATGGAACAAGTACTCAAGTAATATAAGAAACTAAAGAAGAAACAAGCAAAAACAAAAATGGGAGGTGGGATCAAAGTCTCAATGTAAATAAAAGTTGTACATAGTGAAACATAAATAAACATAATATATACCCAAGTGTTATTAAGACAAATATATAGATAAAAACACTTAGGGGGTTAAGGAACTATATATAAATAGATAACTATGCACATAGCATAGCATATAGGAGTTATGAAGAAAAAAGGAGCTACAATAAGTCGTGTTAAGTGAATAGTAGTGAGAAAATCTATTAGTAAACTATGTATGCAAAATAAATAGGTGAAGCAAATGTGAAGATATATAAAGTAGAGCACAAGTAAATGGATCAGTTGCATGATTATCGATATCGGGAAAAACAGAAAAAACTGAGTTGCCATTAAAATTGTGTATTGAGAGTATATACAGGAGTAATATATGTGTATACGAGGAAGTATTATAAAGTAAAGTGTTCTCCGGCCTAAATAAGACTGCAACGAAAGTTTATCTTAATTTAGGCATCGGAAAGTGGAGCGTACGGACTGAAATAGCTATACTGACAGAAAGGATGTTAGCAAAAATTTTAGTACCACAGAGGCTCAAAAGGGGCAAAGTTCCCAGGTGAAATGTTACATAAGCAAGAAATGTTTATGTAAAGCATGAAGAATATAGGAGAAGCATACATAAGTTGAAAAGATGTTTATGTAAAGTGAGAAGAAATATAGAAGAAGATGTTTTAAGAAGAAGCATACATAGTGAGGAAACATAGGCAAAAGTTGTGTATGTAAAGCATACATAAGGTGAAATAATGGAGAAATGTTTAAGCAAAAGGCGTTCATATAATGTGTTTAAAAAAGAGCATACATGGTTATATAAATAATAATATAATGGCCTATATTTTGTACATAAAGCTAGTCACATAATGAAGCATAGATAGATAAGCATAGAGACATAGATAGATTAACTTATCATTGCCTCGTGATAGATAAGGAAATAATGAAATAACTAGTCATGTAATCATATGCATAAAAATACATAGAATAAAGTGTTCACATAAAGTATGAAAAGTTGCATACATAAGGTGAAATAATTAAAGGAAAGTTGTTGAGAAGCATCAATAAGTTGAAACAATTGAGGAATCATACAAAGATGTATATATAATATGAGTTTAAAAATATAGCATACATATATAAGGAAGTAGTAAAGCTAATGAATTAATTATAAATAAGAAGTGATAGAATAAAGTACAGATTAAGTAAAGAATAAGGAAACCTAAGATATGGGAATGTAATATAAATAAATTAGCAATAAAATAATAAATATAGGTGGATAGAGAAACAATGTAAATATATGAGGAAGATGAATTAAATAATAAGCTGTAAATAACATATTTCAAGTTACCAGATCCTGGCACGTTTGGCCCAATCATCTCAGAAGGTACAGATGTGCACATGCGTCAGCAGTCCCTCGAGTATTCAGAAACCAATCCAAATAACTATCCAGTAATGGGTTATGACAGAAGTATCCAAGGACTGCAAGAATCTAGACCTAAAAAGCGAAGAAATGCTTAATAAAAATGTAACAAAAAAAAAAGCTGAGAAAAGAGCATTACAATCTCAAAAGATATCTAAATATTGTGAGGTCTATGGAGTCAGATATAAATTATAACACAACAATGAAAACAGCAGCAGCAGGACATGCAATATCTGGCAGAAACTGAAAATAATTATCAAAAGACGAGACAACAAACATGAATAAAACTAAAGCTAGGCAATAGAATCTAGCGACTTACCTACAGTTGTAGAAAGAAGACGTGAGGATCCAGTAGTTATGTCGAAAACCATTCCATGGACAGACTGGGGAAAACTGGAACATGTGGTGCCACAGCAGCCAGCAATGACAGTTCGGCCAGACCATAAGCCATTAAGTTCCAGGGACTCTTATTATTCCTATTCCATGCTTCCGTAACCTAAAAAAGCTATAATTAATCTTCACATAACCACTTTCATGTTAAACTAGCAGTAATACACGTCATCTACAGCTTGGAATGGAATAAATAACATTGATAAAACCTCTCTTTTTAATATTCAAGCCCCACATGGAGCACATGGCGAAAAAGGTCATTTACCCTTACCACGCATTTTTCTAACCTCAAACTCAGTCACGCGAAATGTTTCCAAGAAATTCAAACTCATGCATCAAACACCCTTGGATTAGAGTTTTTATATGCCCTAGCATTTATTCTTATTTTGAAAGAGCCCAAAGATAATGGTTATAGGAAATACAACACTTACCTTTTTCAAAGCACCTGCCAAGATTCAAACTTCATAGGCAAATCCCTGGTCACATTGCAAAAACTGCATTCGGCAGAACATAAAACCGACCAAAAGGTGCAAAATCAAACAAAAATCTTCGTCATTATATCAATGTAACAAATTTTAATGATAATTTATTTGATCTAGGCGATACACAACGCAGAAAACGCAACCGTAGAAATAAATGACGAATTGACGAATAGGACACGACAGCATTTTTTCCCAGAGGTCAAAAAGTTCGAGGTCGACGAATTGACAGGGGTACCAGTCAAAGGAAAAAAAAACGAAGAAAGCACCAGAACTACTCGGCGAATACTCGTTCAAGCAGAGATGTGGCAGACATATCGATACTCAACAAGGGACACGAAGCAAAGATGGATGCTTTCTCAGTAGTTTTCAAAGGGCGCCATCTAGCCACCAAGAAGTGAGGGACAAGCCAGAAGAAAGAAAATACTGTAGCGTAAAGTATAAGATACCTTTTATTTATTAATGTTACATATTAGAATAATTGACTGTACGATATTTCATGGAGCTAAAATCGGTAATTTGTGTACAGATAGACGTTTTTAAATATAAAGTCAGCATGTTGAATTAGGTCAGCGAGCTTAAATAAGTCGACTAAAAGACTATAAAAAGTCAGCAAATTATGTTTATAAGGCAATACGTAAAACTGAGTCAGATAAAATGCTATTAATATTAAAAATATTAAGTATTATTTGATTAAAAGTCAGGACCGTAGTTAAGTAATATAATGTTGGATGTACAAAATAATTCATTAATCAGTTTTTTAATACAATAATTTTTTTATAATTACCTGCAATAGTGGTACTATAGTTAAGTAATAGAGAACAGGACCCTATCTATACAAGTTAATAAAAGTCTATATTTAATAGGAGACTATATAACTAAATAATATAAAGACAGCTAGTATGATTCTAGAAAGAAATAAGTCATGTAAACTATTTTGTAGAATTGTAAATATTACTGAGACAATTTATAAAATTCCATTATCGTGTCTGATATTGTCTGGAATATCGGATGCCTAGCTATAGGGCCGAAACTAGTTGACTGAACATTTTTGTACTGCGAACATTTACCTTAATATTATGCTCTTACCATAAGTCACATAATTACTTGCCGTATCTGTTTATTAACTTGCCGATAAATGACTTTAGGTCTAATATTATCTCATCTCGATGTATTCTCTTTCTGATCATAACTTGATTT
>MU181947.1:497179-507923 GCA_016904865.1 Pissodes strobi
GTAAGCTTGAAGTCGTACCATTTCTTCTATTTCACGGTGTAACGTATTGTAACTAGAATATAGCTTGCTGGTACTCCGTCTGTAGTATTTTCAAGTTCCGGCATAAACAAATGCTACAGCTTTGCTTAGTTTATAACACCGGAGTGTCGTGTGTGCAATACCCAGCTCCAGGAGTGGAGTTCGTGAGCGCCACCAGTTCTACCAGCTAAACTGGAAAATCTCCGCTGGTGTTGTACGGGTTGTTAGACATGTTTTATTAAACAAGAAAACACAATCCTAATTTACGGTTCGATCCATTGGCGTCTAGTTTTTTTTTTAATTTGAAACAGCAACAATCTTACAGTGAAATTTAAAAGTAAAGGAATGACCACAAAAAAAACTATTAAGTAATTAATGATGATGGTGCAATATGATGATTGTACTGAGATTAATTCTGTTGGTAAACTCGGTACTGTATGCCTTACACCTAAAAATTCTAGGTCTATTATCTGAAGTGATCACTTTGGTTTACTTAAAATTATTACATATTATGTATGCATGAGCTAGTACCTGCATCAATAATAAATGTAACAATAATAATATTATCAATTAATAAAAAGCCACAAATATTAATTCAATTGACCAAATAAATAAATAAAATTAATAAAAGCTATTTTAAAGCTTGGCCGACAATGCTCGATGGTTCATATAGAGTATGTTCTTCCTTCTTTTAGTAAGTGAAGTGATTTATGTCCTCCAATTGAAGAATCATGTGTGATTGTTGGTAGTGTACAATTCTTAGTGGGAGCCACTTGGAGAGCTACCCACAAAACTCTGTAGCAGACCTACAGCGGAACAAATCGTCAGATAATTTCTATCAGGATAGTCAGACTTTGAACCTTTAATCTTTATTTTTTGTAACTCTTCTTCAAACATAATTTGAATATGCGTGCATTCTCATTTAACTTTAAATAGGTTCATGTTTTATAACTAAATTTACTCTCTTAATAACGGTAAGCTTGAAGTCGTACCATTTCATCTATTTCACCGTGTAACGAATTGGAACTAGAATATAGCTTGCTGGTACTTTGTCTGTAGTATTTTCAAGTACCGGCATAAATAAATGCTACAGCTTTGCTTAGTTTATACCACCGGAGTGTCGTGTGTGCAATACCCAGCTCCAGGAGTGGAGTTCGTGGGCGCCACCAGTTCTACCAGCTAAACTGGAAAATCTCCGCTGGTGTTGTATGGGTTGTTAGGCACGTTTTATTAAACAAGAAAACACAATCCTAATTTACGGTTCGATCTATTGGCGTCTAGTTTTTTTTTTTAATTTGAAACAGCAACAATCTTACAGTGAAATTTAAAAGCGAAGGTATGACCACAAAAAAAAATCTATTAAGTAATTAATGATGATGGTGCAATATGATGGTTGTACTGAGATTAATTCTGTTGGTAAACTCGGTACTGTATGCCTTACACCTGAAAAGTCTAGCACTATTATCCGAAGTGATCACTTTGGTTTACTTAAAATTATTACATATATGTATGCATGAACTAGTACCTGCATCAATAATAATAGTAACAATAATAATATTATCAATTAATAAAAAGCCACAAATATTAATTCAATCAACCAAATAAATAAATTAAATTAATAAAAGCTATTTTAAAGCTTGGCCGACAATGCTAAATTTATATTTAAATATTAAGAACTATCTTATCAATCGACAAGAAAGATAAGAAAATTAAATGAAATTAAAGTCAACGATACGGTGGCGAAAAGGCTGTAAGCTCAGCAGTCGAGAGTAAAATTAAGGCGAACGTGCGACTTCTCGACGCGAAAGCGAAACTCTGTAACGGCTCCGGGCACCTGTAGCAAAAACCCGGTACTGGTTTCTGGCCCCGGTAGTGAAACCTTGCAATGGGACCAGGTAGTAAATCCCTGTAATAACCCAATATTAATTAGACTACGCCCCTTACTTCAATGAAGAAATTATAGCCCCCTTGCATATATTTTTTCTGTAAAACAAGTTACTACAAAAATTATCAATGGATTTTCAGTAACCATCAGCAAATAAAAGAAAAACGAAAGGTGCAAAGAACTTGAATATAAAAAGAAATATGTATAAACCACCCCTAAATAATATAAACTTCCCCATATGATCAAAACTATAGTCACATTAAGAAAAACGTTCAGATATGATAAAAGGAAAAGGTTAAAATATCCTATGGAATGCAATGGAACTGGTGGCTTATGTAAAAAAATAACACAGATAAAAACAATTAAATCATTCAATTAGACAAAAAAACTTTATCGATATTTACCTCACTCGAGTTGGAGGTTTGCCTCATTGCTTTCAGTTGGATCAACCGCCTCGGTTTTATAAGATGAGCTTTTAAAGCCTCTAGAAATATTGGTTAATAACCTTTAGCGTCATGGCGACCATGTGTCGAGAGGCAGCAAAAAAAATTCCAGAAAAATTCTTACCTAGTGTAGTATTTAAATCCCGATAAATCGGTTGTATCAAACACAAACCAGGAACTCAGCCCAATATTCCCTAGAAGGTTAGTATAAAACGCAATATTAAAAGCTGAGTCACTTACAACTACACTTCAGCAAAACACTTCCTCTATTCTCTATAGGTATTTCTAGAAGAACGAGATCATCGGTTTCAGTTAATTGGCCTTTTCCACTTCCACAGAACTAGAGAACCAACGTCAGATCAGAAAAAGTGGTAGTGCCGAGAAGACTTGCCGAAATGAAGAAATAGTAGCTACGAGGAATACTTCTAAGATAATAAACGAGAACTAAGCGTTGTAATGGTCATCATCAACGATCATTTACATGCGCTTAAAGTACTAATAGAAAAACGATAGCTTGCTTGATTACATCAACACTATAAACAGGGAAGACGGCTCGCTGTGGAAGCTGGCTAGGAAAGTTCGCGGGGGTAGTACGCCGATGCCCGCGATCAAACACCGTGGCGTAGACATGATGGACGATCGGGGAAAAGCGGAGGCCTTCGCGGATTACTTAGAGGGCGTCTATAGCGAGTCGCCTGACACTATACCTGAACAAGTGCATTGCAGCCTCACTGTAAGCACTTTTCGACAGCACAAATATCCTATTCCCCCGTCAGTACTTGATAAACTGAGAGTCACGCCGGCGGAACTACGCAAAGCACTCTGCCGTCGGATAACATTCCGAACATAATCCTTAAAAACTTACCCAAAAAGACACTTATCCATCTGTTGCATATAATTAATGCGTAATTAGGCTACAACACTTCCCGAAATCCTGGAAAGCAGCGTGCGTTATCCACTTCCCGAAACCGGGAAAAGACTCAACATTAACATCGTCCTACCGACCGATATCCCTGTTGAATACCCTCGGTAAGGTGGCTGAAGGGCTAATCTTGCCGAGGGTCAACAGGGCTGTCGAGCGGCTGAACATTATCCCCCGGGAACAGTTCGGTTTTCGCGGCAGGCATGGCACAGTCATGCTTGCCGCGAAGATCGCAACTGACGTC
Source organism: Pissodes strobi (assembly GCA_016904865.1). Lineage (NCBI taxonomy): Eukaryota > Metazoa > Arthropoda > Insecta > Coleoptera > Curculionidae > Pissodes > Pissodes strobi. The sequence continues at coordinate 500,692 of MU181947.1, forward strand.
TATGAGGGTTTCAATAGTAAACAATCCACCGCAATGCTATTACTGGATATCGAGAAAGCGTTCGACAGGGTATGGCACGAGGGGTTGCTTTATAAACTGCTAGCAAAATACAGCTTACCGCTGCACCTTGTTTCACTCATCGAGTCATATCTTGCCGGACGCAGTTTCGTTACCAGAATAGGAAAGCACACATCTGCAAGCAGGAGACTGCGTGCAGGGGTGCCACAGGGCACGGTCCTTTCGCCGCTGCTTTTCAATCTTTTTATAGCAGATTTTCCGTCACATCCCGAAACCCGTACCGCTCTATTCGCCGACGATACGGCGATTTATTCCCAGAATCCCATAGCTGAGGTGGTTAAAGCAAGACTAGGCGATCACATGACAGAGGTTATTCCCTACTATGAGAGATGGAAGATTGCCCTTAATGCGAGTAAGACTGAGTTAATCATTATTACTCGAAAAATGAGGGACATAGATGTTGTACCTCTTATGATAGGGAATACACCAATCGTACCGAAAGCCAAGGTAAAATATCTGGATTAACCCTAGACAACAAGCTAAATTTTAGCAAACATATCGCTGCAATTATTGCAAAAAATGATGGAATCAAAAAAGGCCTAAATATTCTTGTCTCCGGTAGATCTTATCTTAGTCCAATGAATAAGTTGACCCTCTATAAATCAGTTATAAGACCGGCGCTCCTGTACGGTGCCCCGGTGTGGTGCTCTGTGGCCAGGACCCACCTGCGAAGACTGCAGATATTGCAAAACAGGTACCTTAGAGCGGCGTTCTCCTTGACTCTGCGTGATCGCGTCAGAACCGAGGACTTGCATGCGTGGGCCAGAGTTGAATACGTTGCGGATTACGTCAACGACCTCGCATGCAAGTTCTATGATCACCAGATTAAGGGATCTCCGCTGACGGCACATATCGCCGACAGGAGATATGACCCAGAGCACCCCATCACGCACGGTACCATCTACAGAGAGACAACTCTATTTTATAGGCAGCTAAGACCGCCATAGTCAACATCACAAATAATAGCATTATATAATCACCACCATTAAAATCCTAGTTTTCTACATCTTTTCACCAACTTTCTAATCACTTTTCAACATTATGGAAAGATATCAAGTATCAGGAGAGCAGGAGCACATCGCCTTCGCGGGCAATGTGTACCCCTGCTCCCTGATTGGCCAGCTTACCATGTTAGGACATGGGGGCGGGGCTTGCTAGAGGACTTATTCCTATTATAAATAGGAACTCCCACTCACTGCGCCACTTAACTTCTGGCCACAGATGCATCCTTGATCCGTAGCCTGAACCGCCGGATGCACTCCATTTGACTAGATGTTGCGATAGCTTACTGGAATTGACTTCTTAATAACAAGCCATTAATATTTTGTATATAGTCTTGTAAATAATGTGCATGTTGTATATAGTGTGATGTCCAAGTTTTTAACATTATGAGCTCCTGCTCCTCGAGGGCAGTTCAAGCGTGGTTTTTGCGTAATTTTCCACGCATAACCTACCCTACAACAAAATGCTATACTTAAGAATGCACTAATTAATTCCAGCTCCGGCTAATCTTAGAATGAAGCGACATTGAAGGGTATTCCCATGTAATCTTCAAGTTGCCAGCAGTACTGCTGCCCTTAGTTTTAAGTAGGCTAAACAACAGCCCCCTAAGGGTGTCATTTGATAGGCCACGACGTTGATAGAACAACGTCAGGAATAACTATCAATCTTTAGATAATGAAATATCTAGGACATATTTAGACTAAGCTTTGCAGTTCAATGTAACAAAAATAATCAAAATAAATCATTCAAGTCAACAACTTTCTACGGCATTTGAATAGCATACACCCTAAGATTCAGTTTACGATGGAAGTCGAGAAGAACGGGGAACTACCGTTTTTGGATGTCTTAGTCACCAAACAGGCGGATGGAAAGTTGGGACACAACGTATATCGCAAATCCACGCACACCGACCGCTACCTACAATACAACTCTAACCACCACCCGAGGCAGAAACGAGGAGTAATCAAGACGCTTGTTGACAGGGCTCGGCGAATCTGTGAACCCCAAGATCTAACACGCGAATTTGAACACCTCACAAGTACGCTCCAAGCCAATGGATATAAAATAGGGGAAGTCAGACGAGCGATGTACCCGAAGAGACCGAACAGGAACCAAAACAGAGAAGCAACAGAACCTTGCGGGATAGCGGTCCTACCATATATCAAAGGAATCACTGACCGAGTAGGCAGAATCCTAGAAAAGAGGAATGTAAGACCGATTTTCAAACCAACCAGGAAAATCAAAGACTGCCTACGCTCGGCAAAGGACCCTAGAGACCCTCCGTCCAGTTCTGGGGTATACCGAATTCCTTGTTCATGTGGAAAGGTGTACGTTGGAACAACCAAACGAAGCATTAACACCAGGCTAAAAGAGCATAAAAGATCCTGTCGCCTAGGGTACACCGATAAGTCGGCAGTGGCCGAACATGCCCTTCAGGAGGGAGATCACCGAATTTTGTTCAACGAAACGAAGGTTCTTTCCTCGGTAAAACATTATAGCGCTAGACTACATCGTGAAGCCATAGAGATACATAAAAACCGCGAAAATTCCAATAGAAAAGAAGAAGGTTTTCATGTTAACAAAATCTGGCACACAACGCTTGAGAAAACCAAGATCAAGACAGACCCGGTGAACGGGCCCGGGGGCCGACGCGACGTCCGCCACGGCATTCACAGAAGGCATGACTACCGCGCGGTGTCGTGGAAACGATTTTCGTTTTCCGCGATTTTTTCGCTTATTTTTGCTCCTATAAGCTTCTGTCTAAAACGCTATATCTCGCCGAGACGCTCATTTTGAGCTATCAAACGTCAAAATCGGACCAAAATTGCCAAAATTACAGCGAATCTAAGAATTCGTGTATATCGCGACCCGCGACCTGCAACGCCAGACCAATGGGCGCCGCTCTCCACCGAGGCGGTCCTAGCCACGTGCTTTCGATTTTTGAAATCGCTTTTCGCCTTGTTTTCTGCGAATTTTGAACGCACAGAAATGATATGCATATCGTCGTGTAGGGAATTAAATTCTCTTTAATCTGATGAGACATATGCATGGATTGAACAATAATTAATGGCAAAAAACTGGTAAAAACTGCTAACTGCGCAATATGCCCATATATGGCAAGTGTAGTTTCAAGGTTTTTTGCAGCTTCGTGTGGTTTCGGGTGCAAAATAGGGCCAGTTTTTCCTGGTTTACTGCTGGTTAAGCAGGAGTTAGGTGGTGAAGTGTGCAAAAATTCACGTGCCGTGTGCACCTCAGCGTAACAAAAACCCTGCGTTTTTCGAACAATGTATGATTCTTTCGTCGATCGTTGTGCTGTCAACGTGTGACTCTTTGTTTTTCAAACTGATAGTGTCTTTGACAATCAGCTCTAATAGTAAAATTTAAACAGTTTAATCAAGTCTTTGTCATCATACCGTGTGATAGACAAACAGCGCGTAGTCTTTTTCAATCTGCCTGATTTAGTCTCCGGGACAAATCGGCAAACTTCACAAACTGTGAACGCGAAAAAGTGAATTGAAGAGAGAAGAATCGCAGTGCTTTCCAGAAGCCTTGACTCAGCCGAGTTCTAACTTCGCTGGAAGCCTGTTCTAAGACGTTCATCCCGGATTCAGCGTTTCCAGGCGCCCGGAGAGATATTCTATCATCGATCCAACGCCAACGAACCCATCTAGAAGCCATCACCGTTCAGCAAAAAGCACTGTGATACCGCTCGTTATTTGCGCTTTCTAGAGCACCGTTCGTACGCTCTAATTGGATTAACTTAATTGGATTATTACACACTTTAACGGATAGCTGCCTTCAGTGAACTTTTGTCGAGGTCGCATGTATATAGATTTGCCATATATTGTTCTGTAGGGACCCAGGCATCGCGTTATTTTCGTAATTAGTTAGTTTAACTTGTTGTAATCATTTAATAACTCGCTCTCATAACTAGTTTGTTTCAGATACTTAGTTACTGCTTTGAGCCGTTGTTTTTTTCATAAACTTTTAACTCGTTCAAGCCGCAAAAGCGCATAAGTTTAAATTTGAAATTGATTATTCTGTTAATTAATTCATCCTGCTCTTAGAGGCAACAGTTCCATTAATTTGAAACTCGTAAACCGTTGTTTAGTGTTGAAAAATTTCATGCTAAGGGACGTGGTGTGTTCTTAATTGTAATAATTAGCACCGTAATTAGAGTTTCCTAGAATTTTTTAACATATTGTATGAGTATCTAACTCTCTTTGCAGTTGAAATTGAGTTAGTATATTCTGTATTATCATAGTCTAGCAGCATTTCAGTAATTTTAGCGCTACGACTAGTAGAAACATTGTTGTGTTGCCCCAAAGTCTAGCTTAACTGTAAACACTGAGATTTGACACCTGTAGCATACCGCCTTCGAAAGTAGGTCACCGGGTCACTCGTGCTTTAAAACTAGGTCAACATTTGACCCACTTTTCGCATATTACCTGCGTAATAGATCTGAGTGCCTAGAGTAGTGATCTTGTGTTAAATACTTTAATAAGTGTTCTTTGACAACTGGCTAACCATCCTAGCTCGTAGAGTGATACAGGGTGTTGACATTTTCATAACGTTTTACAGTAAAGTGATAAATTCTTGAAGAGATCATTTAACGTATAAATTAAGTGTGTTTTGTTTAACCTTTAATTAAAGTGAATCTCTCTTGAAGGTCGCAGGCAACTTCTAAATATAGCTTTTCTTTTCCGCAGGTTTTCTTTTGGCCACAAATAGAAAAACATAGTATAATAGAGCTTTTCTTTTTGAGTATTTTTTCTTTTAGCAGTAAATAGAAAAACGATTTTTTTAAACGGTTGTTCTCAGACAGGCTCAGTCGAGCGAGAGAATAAGTTGTTTAGTTAGGTAGTTAGGACCCTGGGAAGTTGTTCTATTGTGCATGCATATATCATTACAGGCGTTTCCAGAGACAAAGCGAAGCAGGAACATCAGTAGTTAGCAGTAGTTAGAGGTTCTTTGGACTAACGTTCCAATTTTGACTGTATTATCTTGCTGTCTCGAAGTGAAATAGTGATATCTAGCATAAAGTTTCTTCAGGGCCTTTTATGAACATTTGTTAACATAAATTAGTGTATTAGCAGGAAAGTGGCTGTAGTAACAGACGTAGGAAGACCGACGCCAATCCCTTGCCCCCCTTTTAACGTAACTTTCGTTACAGAGCGTCCCCCCGCCGAAAGAAGATATACTATTGTCAATAATCAAAATTTAAATTCAATCAAGTAAATAAACAACCTGAGCCCTTCATATTAGAAGTTAATACTTCCAGGCTGTTCTAAGGAACATACGCCGCTTGTGCAGGTTGTTTTTGTGTTGTTTTGCAAAATTTTGGATTTGAATTAGGCCGCTGACGCCAAGTGCCTAACATAGGCTAAATTTTGTCGTATCTCGGATATTCCACGTCCGGTGATACATTGCGGTTCTCAGATTTGATTAATAATTAAATATTTCTTCTTATCTCCCTCGTGGTGGTCCGCTAACGATTTCCTGTTAGCGGGGAAGGTGGTGGGTCCACTCAAAACCCCCCGGACTTAGAAACCCCGGAAGCTAATACACTAACGTATTAAAAAATAGTAGTAACGCTACTTGGCATCCCAGAACCTTAGAGATTCATACACTCGTATCTGATCGAGATATAGAAGTGTACACACACATAAAATAAATCGGGTATCCCTTCGGCTAACCTGTTTTACGGACGTAGCAGGGAACCCCCCTTTGGACGAAAAAGCGAACCAAGAATCCAGGACAGAGGATATTCAGGGACATGGACAACAATCCTCCGCCACTCTTGGAATCTCTTGACCGCCTACAACAAATGTTATCAGGCGAGAATCTGGTATCAGATCAGCCAACCTACACATCCACTCCTATGCAGCCTCATCTCATCACCAGAGTACGCGCTCGAAATGGACAACTCCAAGACTTCGTTCCCGGAGCAGCATCCGAGGCAGGACATCCACGGGACCTTCTTGGAGAAGCACGCTATGTTCCTTTACGACGCCAGGAGGCGCCTGAAGAGCGTGCACGCCAAATTAGAGACCGAGACGACAGCGGCAACACAACATCGGCTCAGTATCAGTTGAGTCTTCGAGCCGTACGCTTCGACCCAGACACCACTGAGGATGGCTACCGCAGTTGTAGCCGAAAGTTATGGAGGAAATCAACACGGACAACGGCCTAATAGCCCGAAAACCCACGCTTATCAAGACACCGGCCGTGAAAGCCTACGTACATTTATCAGTTGTTGATAGGTTTACGATATATGTATATCAAATATAATAAAATTAGAACTTCTCGCAAAAGTGATAAATTGAGAAGATCTAAGATTGGAAAATGCGAACCTTTTTGTTTTAAACTAAACCGTTCTACAGCCTGCCATAGGATGTAAAAAATCAATTTCCAAACGACAATATTTCGAAAGCAAGTGAATATGTGTATAATATAAATCATATCAAATATACTATGTTGGGATTTGGAACCTTCGGCATAATGCACTAAATCAGGGTTTTATTCACAATACCGGAACAGAATTTTTCCACTCGACGCGCTTTTTGCTAACCATGGAGTTTTAGTCATCTCCTGATGATACTAACATGGTTAGCGAAATACGCGTCGAGTGCAAAAATTCTGTTTCGGTGTTGTGGATAAAACTTTGTTTTAGAGCATATCAAATTTGCTTAGAATTTTTCGGAGAATTCAGAAATCAACTAATACTTGAGGTGTTTTATTTAAAAAAAAATGACACACGAAGATGAATGCTCACAGCAATATAGATTTTATCTATAAACACATCTTGTATGTCTGTAACTCTGCCAACTAGCCAAGAACGAGATTTCTGAATTATGTAGTATAAGAGCTATACAAAACCGACAGGTTATTTCTGGACAATAGAAACGAAGATTTCCAAGCAAAATAAACAAAATATTGGTATTCTTTGTCTGGAAAGTAATCATCTCAGTTTTGCATTGTTTTATTTTCACTACTACTAATTTCAAAGGTAATCGATTGGGCAGGACTAGAATTATTTCAATAAACCACGTCTGCTGTCCTAGTTGTTTATTTATTACGTGTTCGATAAATAATATCGTTATCTGTTTATTCAGAAATACGTAATGAAATAATCCCCCTGGCGAAATAAA
>MU181947.1:507933-564811 GCA_016904865.1 Pissodes strobi
GGCTAATATAATTCTAAGCTGTCAGCACGGTTTTGTTCGGGAAAATCGGCGGAGAGGAACTGATCTGATCGAATTTATTTATATAAAATTATAAAGGAGATCACGTCGTTAAACTTTTATTACTATTTTTATATATATCCAGGGTTCGAGTGACTGCATCATAGTTTCCTAGTTAGTAAAACTCAGAAATATGGCTTCAGAGATAATGCACCGAAGCAGATGGGTATACGTCTAACCTGAAAGATATCAAGGCAGGGGTTTCATAGGGCTTTGTGTTGAGACCGTTCTTATTATAAAAGCGGCTTCATCGCTTTTATTATATCTATATCGTATTCATACAATATTTCGGGTTAACCATTCTTTTCCCGAAGACTGCTAGGAGCTGAAATTTGAGATTTGGCACGTTTTTAGACAATACTTGGGGCTAGCCAATGGTCATTGATTTCAGATGAACAGATGTTTCATTTGAAATTGGCGAAAATTGACGAGGATCGAAAAAGTTGAGACGATAGTTCGATATCGAATTTAGAGGAAAATGAGAAAAACTCTCTAAAATATGAAAATATCCATTGGCAAAAAAATAAACACTTTTGATTTTTTCTCGAAAACGGCTCTTTTATATGGAAAAGATGATTACCCGACGAGAATCTACGTCAAAAACCCTGTGAAAGGGCGTATTTGAAATGATGATGCCTATTATACTGGGTGATAGTGATGAATGAAAACTTTTCACCATTTCAAGTTTTTTTTAGGACAAGTCACCACAAAAGAAGCGAATAGTAACCTAGTATCTAGAGAGACCAAACTTTTGTACATTAAAGAGGGAGGTTATGAGTATATCATACCAAAAAATCACATCGATCCGATTAAAAATGTCAATGATTTTTTTGATTTTCAGTTTGTAAAACCTAATTTAAGCGTACGCCTTGCTATTTTTCAAAAAAATATCCCAGTTTCCCAAACTTCCATATCTCCATTTGATAAAGTTTTGTAGCAGTTTTCCATAGAAATGGGGAATTACCAAAAAATCAATGTGAAAGTGAAACATGTAGAAAATCGGGAAAAATTTGTAAAGTTTCGTTATTTTCGCATTTGAAAGCTTCTCTTTTGATGCATTACGAAAACTTTTCTAGGAACACGTATTCCAATATATTGACTTGACGTTTAGGTTAAAACATGAGATTTACACATTTAATTGCGTACAATCTCGTTGAAAACGGTTTGATGATGGAAAAATTGGACATTTTTTGGTGATTGCGTGCATTTTCTGTGGATTGTATGACAGATTCCGAGGTAAAATTTGTATTTTAGCATATCGGTGCATATATTCTTTGCGGTAAGTACAGGCAAAATATTTGTTCGTATTGCAGTTATTCCGCATATTTTTTCCATATTTGTATTACATACAAGTTATGTTGATATTACACAGGTTATTTACCATTTATTTATACACATAAACTAGGCATTGATAGATAAATGTTACTTCTTATACAGTTTTGTCTCTCTATGAAGGTCCATCATGATTTACCGGCAGGTACTATTTGAATTTTCTTTAACAAAACACGAAAATTGATCCTAAATAGCAGTTTTTACAGAACAAAAATGCGAATGGTAGTTAGGCATCTATACAGAGTTGATTACTTTTTCCAACTTTTCAGTTAACATTGAAATATACTAATAATTTACAATGATGCGATTTTCAATCACATTCCATAATGCAAAAAATCCTAAGCATATAAACCACCCTGGTTTTGAACCTATATAGGGTATCCTAACAGTTTCGAAAGCTATCGCAAATAGCTCAGGTTAAGCTCAGTTAACTAAAGTAAAACAAATTAATTGAAACAACGCAAACCCCTATTCATACTAACTAAAGCTAATCCAAACATTTGACAGATGTCGCTTTTCTTACAAGCGTGTCATTGACAGCTTCCAAGGCAGAATATACTACGCACAACTAAATCAATCAGTGGCATGCCCGAAGTGTTCGCCATATATGTATTTGCGCTAAATGCACCTATTTTTATTAGTCAAGTCATATTCGGAAGGGCTTAGGTAAATATCTTTAACAAATAACAAATTTAAAAGAAACCTGAATCAACAATTCTAACACCACACATCACGAATCTGGCACTTGATTTTAATATTCGATAACTCAAATTATGTCTACGGGAAATACTTCATCGCTGAGGAACTCTAAGAAAAGACAAGGGATTTTATTAGGAGTTTTAAATAATGATGAAATTCTAGTATGTAGCGGGCCAGATTTTCGAGTTCGTTAATTCATTCCCGGAAATGACATGGATTGGAGGCCAGCAAATTATCAATACCAAATTTATTCTGTAAACTTTGGCGTAACCATGAACCAGAAATTTGTGTTTGCTATAACGTTCAGAAGTCTCGATAGAGTCGATCCGAATGCGATTATCTTACAGTGACTTTATGCAAGACAGTGGCGACAATCGATGTATAGATTTTTATTGGCCGGGCTAGTTTTGCCTCCTCATGGCGGACGAGGCAAAATTTTCTTTGTTTACCTCTTGTGAACGTGTTCTTTCGTATCTTGGTTGTCCCTTTTTCCTTATAAGAACGTAGTTATTGGTGCAAATTTACTTTGTTGTAAATAGAGTGTCGTTAAAAATATTTAAGGAGTTTCATAACACCATAAAACTTTAGTGTCTGTGTTTGTGTGTTAAAGAGTGATGGAAGATATAGCGAAGTGTCTATTCTCAAAAACATTTTTTTTTTGAGCTTAATCTTAATTACAGTGACATGAATTCATTATAGAACATTGCGGAATATTTAATGCAAAGTATTAAACGACAACAAAAACTTGTGATATTTGTTTACGTAATGTAGCATCAAAAACGCCTCTAGGTATATAAAATAAAAACTTTTCGAAGTTTGTAAAGAGTGCTCAAAAACTACGAAAACATGACTTTCATAATCAAAATAATTTTGAAAATGAGTTTTTTAAAACAGCAAATTTAAAAAAATTTAAATTTAAATTTAGAACAAAAAAGTCTTGTATGATAACTGTTCCACAGAATACACGAATAGTCGAATATTCGAACAGTCAAATATTCGAATATCCGATTAGTCAAATATTCAAAATTTTTAACTAACAAAAAATTCGAATTTAAAATAGTCAAATATTCGAATACAATTCCGAGTCCTAATATAAACACTAGTAACATTCTAGTCATCTAATAATTATTATTAAATTAAAACTTTAAGAAGCATCTTTCATCATAAAACGTATTTACTTAATTGCCAAATAACCTACAGCATAAAAAAATAAATAGTTATAATTAATTATTCTTTTTATTTTAAAAAATACAAGCCTAAATTTTTAAAAAACATTATTACTTAGTGTAACATATAGCATAACAATAATTATTATTAAATTTGCAAACTGTCCTACACACACATCTTTTGTTCACAACGGTGATATTTTGCGCAGCTATCCGGATTTTCTATAAAACAGAATAAATTAAAATTTTATTTTAATCACTATTTTATGATTTTAATATCATATTTTATAGGTAGATGTCTGGAAAATTATTAATTTGAAAGAAAATATCTGAATATCCTATGCTAATAATACAAACCCGCCATAAATTTTGCCTCCTAATGGCGGCTGGGCGGAGCTAAATTGCTGCTTGTCGCCACTGTCTTGTATAAAGTCACTGTAGATTATCTATTCGTGTGATGACATCTGCCGCACGGTAGATGAAATGACGATTAAAAGTGTATTGCGGCGATCTACTCCACTTTTGACTCAATACAGGTCGATCACCCCAGTTCAGAAATAATCGTTCTGGGAGACTTCAATGCCCACAACACCAACTGGCTCAAACATCACAACAAGACCGACAACGAAGGTAGAGAAGCTGAAGCATTTGCCATCAGCTGCGGGCTTACTCAACTTGTAGACGAACCAACTCGAATCTCCGAGAGGGGCGAATTCGCCGCCCTCCTGGATCTTTTTCTGACCACCAATCCTGACCAGTACAAGGTTACAGTTGGTCCGCCATTAGGTACTTCCGACCACAAACTTATTACAACGGTTTGTGAATTGCCACCCATAGAGAAGGATCCACCATTGCCTCGCAAAATCTGGCATTACAATTCTGCAAACTGGGACGATCTAAGACAGTCCTACCTAGATTTTCCTTGGCTCAACGTCTGCTTTGCCACTGACGACCCGTCAGACTGCTGCGAAGAGATCATGCAAGTAATCTCCTCAGGAATGGAAGCATACATCCCAAATTCCATCAAGTTACCATCAAAAGGAAAGCCCTGGTTCGACAAAAGATGCGAAAGAGCTGTAGGAAGGAAACAGCAAGCCTATAAGTACGCCGTGGCATCACGGCGACTACAGCCAAGGAAAAAGCAAACATGCTCGCCAAAATGTTTTCATCGCACTCTACCTTAGACGTGCCCCAAGGCAAGACTCTCCCCACCATACCGAACATCAACACTACCATGGCAGAAGTCAAGTTTTCTCACCGTGATATTCGCAAAATCCTTGAAGAACTAGATACGCAAAAGGCAACAGGACCGGACGGAATACCTGCCATCGTGCTAAAGAACTGCGCCAACGAAATAACACCCGTTTTTTCCAGGCTTTTTTCTCTTTCTTACAGAAAGGGGATTTACCCATCCTCTTGGAAAGTCGCTCGAGTGCAACCTGTTCCAAAAAAAGGCAAGAAAACCACGCCCTCAAACTATCGCCCAATTGCCTTGCTTCCAATAATCTCCAAAGTCATGGAACGTGTAGTCAATCAGCAACTACTCAAATACCTCGAGAACAACAGAATAATCAGCGATAATCAATACGGCTTTCGCAAAGAGAGATCGACAGGAGATATTTTGGCCTATGTCACTCATATATGGAGTAGGGCAATTGAAAAGTACGGAGAGTCTCGAGCGATTGCGTTGGATATTTCAAAGGCATTCGACAGAGTTTGGCATGACGGACTGCTCAACAAACTGCCGTCCTTGGGACTGCCCGCCTCTCTCTGCAGCTGGCTGGCCAGTTTCCTAAAGAACCGATCCCTACACGTTGCAGTCGATGGACACATCTCGGACACATTCACCATCAACGCGGGCGTGCCTCAGGGCGCAATACTTTCACCAACTCTGTTCCTCATCTATATTAATGACCTGCTGATCGAAACGAATAATCCTGTTTACAGTTTTGCAGAAGACAGTACCCTTGTCTCCCACTTTAGATCAGAAAAACCCTTACCAGCGACTGAGACTCATCACCGCAGACAGGAGCAGATTACAGCAATTAATCAAGACCTGGAGAAAGTTCAAACTTGGGGCGACCGAAATTTGGTCCAGTTCAATGCAGCAAAGACCCAAGCAGCAACGTTTACTAAGAGGGTCAATACAGCGGGCCCTGACATCATTATGGCAGGATCGACCATTCCTTCATCCTCGTCAATCGGGCTGCTGGGTGTCTCGGTCAACAGCAATATGTCATGGCATGACCATGTTGCTAACATCGCAAAATCAGCCTCCCAGAAGCTTGGTGCGCTATTTCGCAACAAAAAACTCTATACACCGCAGCAGTTGCTCTTGCTGTACAAAGCGCAAATAAGACCGTGCTTAGAATATTGCTCACATATCTGGGGTGCCGCACCAAAGCATACCCTAAAGCTGCTGGATTCCATTCAGAAGAGGGCTGTGCGTCTCGTCGGGGATCCGGAGTTGACCCGGAATCTGGATAGTCTGGAACATCGCAGACATGTGGCCGATATGTCTCTGTTTTACAGATACTTTTACGGCAGATGTTCCCAGGATTTGGCCCGCATCATCCCGTCTCTGGCAACTCCTGTCAGACAGTCCCGACAGACGGCAGGAGCGCACCAGTTCGTCGTACAACTAGAAACACCTAGAACATCGCTTTACCAGAACTCCTTTGTCTGGCGCACTGCATCACTGTGGAACTCACTTCCAGGACATCTGTTTCCCACTAATTACAACCTACCAATATTCAAGAACCGTGTCAATCAACATCTTCGCACACACACCGCTCGTCGAGCGCCATAGGATCTCCCTTTAGTGTGTGTGCCACTGCCATAAAAAAAAAATCTTAAATTAATATTAGCTTGGTTTTCTTTCGTGTAGATTTCTTTTTGTTCAAGTTACTAGTTGCTAGTTAGCTCGTACTATTTTGGAACGCCGAGTTGCCATTGATGTTTTTGACGGGGCTGGAACTGAGATTTATTCTGGCACGTTTATCTCAATAAATGTCGGGTCGAATAAGTATTTCCTTTCGATTAACTCGTGTAATTAATTAGAATAGGCTTCGTTACATTGTACTCTAGGACTATTCTTTTCGAAATCAAGTGGAAAAGTTGTTGGGGGAGATATGTGATGCACAGGTCGTGTTTCGATTTGCCAGTCGTTATTCTTGAAGTGGGGTTAGTTTGGGTTTCTCGATTTTTGAGAAACGTCACTCTACGTTGGTCTACCGTTTGTTGCAAATTCACTCCCGAACGGGATTTTAATACTACTTCTGTCGGGTGAGTTGACTTTAGTTTATTTTTGTGTCTTCCATTTTGAGAAAGGTAGCCACGTAAATAGTCCCCTATTCCGCTTTAATTTTCCTTACAGAGGCTATTCTCGTCTACCTTTTGACGCAGCCTAGCGGTATCGGCGTTGAGTAGATAACAGGTTCTTCACAGGTAAAAGATTAATTCTATTTTCTTTGTTCTCTGATCTTTCTTGATACATTATAAATGGCTCTGATTGTAAAAGATCTTTGGTTATAAGTTATATGCGGAACCATGATTATGTTGATATTTCACACGGTTTTACTGACGGGTTTCCATTTTCTTGGTTACGCCTAACCAGGAATCGAGTTTTTCTGCTCGTCTTTTCGCTGGTCTATATCCGGCCAGAGCCCTTCTATTATCGAGGAAGTCCCTCCCACTTCGTGCAGTTCCTCGTGTTCCGTGAGTATGAACGATTCCTTCTCGAAGCTGCCCGAGTAGCTGTCCTCAAACTGTGAGAGATCTGTTTTTCTTTTTTCTCCTTAATAAATATAGCTTTAAAACTTAACAAACCGTTTGTTTGCCCCTTTTTATCCCTTTTCTTTTATTGAAATTTAATATCGTGTTTAGCCTAAAACAGGCCTAGCTTTTGATTAACCTTTAGAATCTGATTAATTTTATTTAACCTAAAACAAGTCTAACTTCGGATTGTACCGTAAAATCTGGTTAATTTTGCTATCCTAAAAGAAGTCTGATTTTGGATTGAACCTTTCAATTGACTATTTCTGTAACGTTACAAATCATACTATTTATCTGTTTCCTCTTTTTAACGGTTGCTTATTTTTAGATACCTGTAAGTAGACTAGAACTATTGATATTACGTGCAAATGGACTCTATTATGTGGAACCTTCTTCACATGATCACGTGTTGAGGATTAATTTACCAAATGATTATTTAATATTTATCATTATTTTTACTTGTTTTATAACTGGTAGTTATTAGTGGTTATATCTCTTCTATTTTACCTACTTTTATAACAAGTGTTTATGGCAATTAAATATCTCATTATTTGACTCGATACGTAGCAGATAAATTGTTGTTTGGTGTACCGTAATAGGTAAACTAATTAGTTATTAGTTAGTCTCTGTTACCGACATAACTAATACTTCGTTTTGCATAACGATTGGCTAAAATCTCAAATCCTGCTGACCAGTCAGTTGTTTTTATAATTTCAAATTTATTAACAAGTTTTTTCTTGCTATTCGTTAATGGTAGACTGGCTTATCCTTTTAAATTAGTGGTTGTTGCACTTAGCTATTGTTTGAATTGGTAATTGATACAAGTGAAGTAGATTATTTCAAATATCATTTACAGCTTGTGAAGTAGGTATTTACTATCTCTCCTGAGTCACTACCATCGCGTCGGGTGTAACTTTAGGTAACATTGAGTACCGTAGATACCATAATAAAATCAAATTTATTCTGATTTTGATTGACTAGAAGTCAAGTTCTTTCATCTTTTCAACTAATAATTTGTTTTTTTCCCCTCTTGTAACCAACAACCTTTTTTTTTTGGTGATAAACCAATTTTCTGTTTACCTATCTGTTTCATTTAAATATCTTTAGTATTCGTGTTTCAAAAGGGAGGTAAGTAGAAAGTATATTAAAATTTGATTTGTATTATTGGGGCTCAATAATTGAATCGTTTTATTTATTGATTTATCTTTATTATTGACTTAACTTCAGGTTTCATTATTGTTAATGTTTTTTTATTATTATTGGCGTCCACCGCTAATTTCATGATTCACATTTTATATAGTTCCGAAGCCTAAGCCAAAACCAGTTCCATATTACAGCTTGGGGATTTTCTAACTTGTACCGTCTGCAAATTGGTGGCGCCTTAAAATAATATTCTCCGATATTTGAGTTAGGGCCTAATTTGCACGCTTCGATGAAAACTCTTTCTGGCCTACGCATAGTAAATTGAAAATTTTCTCAATTTCAATTTTAAATTTAGCTTTATTCACTCTCAGTATATTCTAATCTGAAGTGGAGGTAACCAAACACAAAGTAGAAGACAAAAAAACAAGTACATTAATATTGTGACATTAATATGAAGATCAGTAGTGCACCCTAACCAATTAGAAACGTGGGATGAGGTCGACTTTTTAGAACTGTACCTGAATGAATATTCAAAGTAGGAAACCCATATAAATTAAGTTTGTGCAATATATTGCACACAAAAACAATGTTGATGATAATTCTATCGTAAATGTCCATTATTAAGTTAGTGTTTAGTTTAAATCATAAATGTAACTGTAAACCTATCTTTTGCCTTGTATTTATATAGTTCTTAACTTTGGTATTCATTAAAAGAAGTATTGTAAAATTTAGGACAAATCTTCCCTTTTACTTGTACGAGACACGAAGAAAGCATGCACTTGTAATGGAAAATCACAGACTTACAAAGTTTGAACGGTCGCTTTTGTACATGGAAAAGGAATTATAAAATAAACTAACAGATTTAGCTCGGTCTTTGGACCAAAAACGATTTAAAGTATCGGTGAAACATGTACTGCTTTCAGAAGGCTTTTACTCGATATTAGATTTTCATGCCCACGTATTTTAGAACATGTAATAATACAATGTCGTTATGCCGCTATATACAATTATTGCTTTAACAAATTCATGTTACCTACTTATACGTATACTTTGTTCTAAAAATCCATCTATAAGTTATTCTAATGTATACTTTTTATTTTTTTTTAAATACTATATTGTACAGGGTTATTGATTAAAAATGGACCGCCCATATATCTCATTAATTTGATGAGTTACAATAAAACTTTAAATAAGAAAGTTGTATTTTTTATTAGTTTTGTAATGGTGTTACATAAAAAACAATCGAGCATCACATTTTTGACATATGACATAAAGTTGTAATTTTTTAAAAGAAACCCCTTGTATATTGTTTTTCATCAGCCATTCATCCTATTATAATAAAATTCAAATGGGATAGTTGAATTCTCACTTTTCATCTAATTTCCAGGTGAATAAAATTAAATGATAAACGGGGAAGTGATTAGCATTACATAATTTTCTATGTAAATAGTCACATAAAAAATAGGTACGCCTTTATATGAACATTTTAAATTTCTTAATTATTTGATTCAATTTGCGGCCGCGTCATCCAGTTTCTTTGACAAAGTAAATAAAGTAAATGCCGACATAATGGTGCTTATTCCTCTTCGCATATTTTCTAACCCAAAATTGAATCTTTATTTTGGATTTAGTCAGTAAAGCATTTGAATAAACTAAAAACTAAACTCCCATAAGCGATATTCCGTGTTTAGAAAAATCCTTTTTTTTCCTATGCCGCATAAGAGTATAGGAAATCTTTTCAGATAATGATGCTTCAGTTAGTTTTCGTATTTTTGCGCTTTTGCAGAACAATATACAATTGCGCTAATAGCTGTTTTGAAGTACAATGCTACTCATAAACAAAATCTCCCTGCATACAAATTAATATTATTAGAAAGAAGTTCGGCCATCCCAAATGCAAAACAAAAAATAGAGGATAGTGACTTGGACGAAGATTACAAACCTAGCGACAAGGAATAAAATCAAAACATACAAGAAACTAAAAGTAAGAAAAAAATGTAATACCTAATACCTAATTTGATATTAAAATAGACTTTTTTATGATCAGTAGGATTTAAATTGTTTTTTTTTTATTTACACATTAAATGCGGTTCTTTACAGTGATACGAGGAGTCACAGTATTCATCCAGATATAACAAATAAGGAAAGAGAATAAAGGCAAAATGAGACGGAAGCTTGTAATTTATCAGATGATGTCGTTGAAAATGGAAAAAGAAAGAGGCAAAATACTGGGGAATTAAAAGGAGCTGGAAAAAGACGAGTAGGAATTGAAAAAATCGATAGATACAAAAACAAACATACCATCAATGCTATTGGTGAGGCAAAATGTAGCAAACTTTATAAAAGTCTAACAAAAGAGCATTGTCATAATATTTGGAACCAGTACGGAAAATTGTATTACATAAGTAGACGCAAATGGTTAAGAAAATATTTAATATTTGTTCCAGTAAGATGTAAAGACACATCAGCTCATCACTCGAGATCGAAATCAAGGCATTTTACTCTACCACTTTCAGATTCTACTGAAACAGGTATATTCAGGCTAATGGGTCTAAATGCTTTTGGATATACTACTGATTTTGGAATAACCGAACTGCTTGCAGAAATTGAAACAGGCCCTTGTAGAGAACAGGTTTAGGAGCCAGGGGCAGGGACTCATTTAAGCCTCATGTGAGCTATAGGAGAAGAAAAAATTAATGCGAAACATCCATAAACTTAATTTGGGTTAGGGCTGAGCAAGAAGCGGCAGAAATAGATTCTGATATTTGAATATCCGGATTATATTTTATTCGAATTATGTCAACCATTAAAATTGCATTTAATAATTAATATTTGTTCTGTTTGTTAAATGAAGTTATTTCTATTTGAGTTATTTTTATTGCCTTATGAAAATATCGTCGTGAGCTTTGTTTATCAATTAAAAATCAAAGTTGCCTTTATGATGTTTTCAATACAAAGCACAGTAATTACGTTTACTACTTCTAAAAGTATAACACTATTCGCCAGTTTTTCTAATACAAAACAAAGCAAAGGCAATTACTGTGTTTTATCTAATTCGTTTGAAAAAATATCCCATGCAAACGCGTTTGTCACTTTAAGTAAAAAAGGCAAGAAAACCACGCCCTCAAGCTATCGCCCAATTGCTTCCAATAATCTCCAAAGTCATGGAACGTGTAGTTAATCAGCAACTACTCAAGTACCTCGAGAACAACATAATAATTAGCGATAATCAGTACGGCTTTCGCAAAGAGAGTTCAACAGCAGATATATTGGCCTATGTCACTCATATATGGAGTAGGGCAATTGAGAGCTACGGAGAGTCTCGAGTGATTGCGTTGGATATTTCGAAGGCATTCGACAGAGTGAGCCTCTCTCTGCAGCTGGCTTGCAAGTTTCATTAAGAACCGATCTCTGCACGTTGCAGTTGATGGACACATCTCAGACACATTCACCATTAACGCAGGCGTGCCTCAGGGAGCAAATCTTTCCTCATCTATAATAATGACCTGCTGACCAAAACGAATAATCTTGTTTACATTTTTGCAGATGACAGTACCCTTGCCTCCCAATTTAGATCAGAAATGCCTTTACCAGCGACTGAGACTTATCACCGCGGACAGGAGCAGATTACAGTAATTAATCAAGACCTGGAGAAAATTCAAACTTGGGGCGACAAAAATTGGGCCAGTTCAATGCAGCAAAGACCCAAACAGCTATGTTTACCAAGAGGGCCAATACGGCGGGCCCTGACATCATTATGGCAGGATCGACCATTCCTTCATCCTCGTCAATCGGACTACTCAGTGTCTCGGTCAACAGCAATATGTCCTGGCATGACCACGTTGCTAATATCGCAAAGTCAGCCTCTCAGAAGCTTGGTGCGTTATTTCGCAACCAAAAACTGTATACACCGCAGCAGTTGCTCTTTTGCTCTACAAAGCGCAAATAAGACCGTGCTTAGAATATTGCTCACACATCTGAAAAGATCAGCTGAGTTTGAGGAGCACGAAAAAAACATATATTATGATTACGTTGGGGTTTGGAACCTTCGGCAACATGCACTAAAACAGAGTTTTATCCACAATACCGAAACAGAATATTTGCACTCGACGCGCGTTTCGCTAACCATGTTAGCATCATCAGGAGATGATTAAAACTAAAATTAAAATCTACCTAACTCTCTTTTATACTACTGTTTGCTTAATCAAGCGGAACTAGTCACGCTTGATCAACCAATACAATGGACTATACGGAATAGGCCCTCTATCCCTATTTAAACTATTCTTACATCTAATAATTTTTATACTTTCATATGCGTCTAATAATCTCCTATCAGTTATATTATGAATTAATTTTAAATTTTTGATTGTTATTCTATGATTATTATCAAAAGCATGCTCGGCAACACTTGATTTTTCTGTTCTATCATACTTTAAATGAGCTATATGTTCTTTGGATCTCGTTTGTATAGATCTTCTAGTTTGCCCAACATATTTTTGGTTACAATCCATACATCCAATTTCATATATTCCACTTCTTTCTAATATTTTAATTTTGTCCTTTGGACCACCTAATAATTTCTTAATGTTAAACTGAGTCTGGTATACTAATTTTAAACCTACTTCCTTAAAAACTTTTTGGAGTCCTCTAGTATACTGAGGATTATACGGTAGCGAAACATATTTTGTATTTACATCCTGATTAACGAAAGAAGTGGAATCACGAATGGTCTTTCTAAACAAATGCCTATTAATAAGTTTATTTATTAAGTTAGTATTAAAACCATTAACTTTCGCTATATTCCTAATTGTTTCCTGTTCATTATTAAATCTTTCTCTGCTAAGAGGAAAGTTAACCAAATGGTGGACTAAAAAATGAAAGCTGGCCATTTTATGTTGATTGCAGTGGAAGGAGTCATTAGGAATATATCGGTTAGTGGCAGTATTTTTTCGGTAAATATCAAATTCTAGTGTGTCATTATCATTCCTAATCACTAAAGTATCCAAAAATGATAGCTGGCCATTATTCTCGCCTTCATAAGTAAATTTAATGGTGGGGAAACGGTTGTTTAGTTTTGTTACAAAATCTTCAACATTAGTGGTTTTTGTGTCGAAAATCGCGAAAATGTCATCCACATACCTGTACCATACTCTTGGAAAATATTCGAACTCCTGACTAATTTCATTTTCAAATTTACTCATGAAAAGGTTAGCTAAGAACGGCGATAAACAGTTGCCCATTGCCGTGCCTTCAAGTTGTTGGTAATAGTTATTTTTGTATTGAAAATAATTTTGATCCATGCAAAGTTTGGTTAAAGTTAAATATTCTTGTTTGATTTCGTTATCAAAACTATTCATCTCAAGTAATTCACCAAGGTATTGCAGGGTCTGTGGGATTGGTACACTAGGGAGCAATGAGCTAACATCAAACGAGATTAAAATTTCACCTTCATTAAGAATCGTATCTTTAATTTTGTTTATGAAATCTAAGGAATTTAGTACTCCTGAAATCTGTTGTTTTATAGGTAAGTTTTCAAACTGGTTTGCTAGCCACTTGGATATATTATAAGTTGGTGATCCTATTGCCGATACTATGGGACGCATTGCCTTCCCAGGTTTATGAATCTTGGGAAGACAATATAGTTTCGGCATAGTAGGATTACTTACAGATAATTTGTATCTAATTTGATCAGAAATAAGATTGCTACATTTCTTCACAGTGTTTTTAACTTGTGTTACCATCTTAGATAATGGATTCCTTCAGATTCTGTTATAGGGCCCGGATTCGATTAAATTATCAACCCGTTGAAAATATTCACTTTTGTCTAATATAACAACCTTATTACCTTTGTCAGCTTTTAGGTAGAAAACATCTTTCTCCTTCAATCTCTTGATTAAACTTTTTCCTTTTCCAGGTCGAGAGTTAACATTATTATTAATTAATTTTTTTTAATATGATTTCTGCATGCTTCTCTAACAAATCCTTTAGTAGAGTCAGGAAGATGTTGAATAGAGCTTTCTATATTACCTACAATATCAAGTAGGTTATCCTTTGGTGGAGGCAATGCAAAATACAGACCCTTGTTTAAAAGATCCAATTCAGCTTTATCAAAAGATTGAAAAGATAGGTTTTTTACAATGTTTACGACTTCCTGGGAACTATCAGACTTAGGTTTCATTTTCCTGAGTTTCCTAAATTTTTTATTGACATTTTCTTGATGTATTTTGTATCAATTACTAAAAACATTTTTCTCTGGAACTCATACCATTCTTCATGTTCAATATTTGTTAATCTAAATGTTAGTTTTTTTATAAAGTCTGTATGCTTCTAATTCAAACATACTTCGTTTACTGTAAAAATTTTTGATTTCTAAACCCAACCACTTTTGTCTGGCAAAAGAATGTAATTTTTCTGTAACAGGAGACGATTTAGGTAAAACAATTTAATAAAATTTGGGAAAACATTAATTTTTTTACAAGACTTTAGAAAGACGTTTAGAAAGACCATTCGTGATTCCACTTCTTTCGTTAATCAGGATGAAAATACAAAATATGTTTCGATACCGTATAATCCTCAGTATACTAGAGGACTCCAAAAAGTTTTTAAGGAAGTAGGTTTAAAATTAGTATACCAGACTCAGTTTAACATTAAGAAATTATTAGGTGGTCCAAAGGACAAAATTGAAATATTAGAAAGAAGTGGAATATATGAAATTGGATGTATGGATTGTAACCAAAAATATGTTGGGCAAACTAGAAGATCTATATAAACGAGATTCAAAGAACATGTAACTCATTTAAAGTATGGTAGAATAGAAAAATCAAGTGTTGCCGAGCATGCTTTTGATAATAATAATAGAATAACAATTAAAAATTTAAAATTAATTCGTAATATAACTGATAGGAGATTTTTAGACGCATATGAAAGTATGGAAATTATTAAATGTAAGAATAGTTTAACCCTTTCGCTGCGGCCCGCTTGAGCCGACATTAATACCCTGAGTGCTGCGCTAAGATGCGTCATCAGCACTGAAGCGTCAATTTTTTTTTAAGGTTATAATTTATATTTTCTACTTTCATATTTGATTTAATTTTTGTATTTTATGGTTAGTATTACTTTATACGTTTAGTTAAATCATTTATAAACATAAGCAACACATTTTAAATAAAAAAAATCTTTATTAAAAAAAATTAAGAAAACTCGTCCAAAGACAAACAAAATACTTGACTCTAAGCCTAAACAAAACAAAAATACGAAAAAAGTATTTCTTTGTACCTATCTATTTTAGGTTACTTATTTCCACATGCGACGTGAACGCCACATGTACTACTAATCGTGAAAACATTGAAAACGTCGTCCGTTCAAGCCGGCGAATGTCTCATTCACGTCACGAATGATGGGGATATCACCGATATTGTTTATACGCAAATTTCCACCTACAGGATTGGTTCTTTTTAGTTCCGCTTGATTAAGCAAACCGTAGTATAAAAGAGAGTTAGGTAGATTTTAATTTTAGTTTTAATCATCTCCTGATGATGCTAACATGGTTAGCGAAACGCGCGTCGAGAGCAAATATTCTCTTTCGGTATTGTGGATAAAACTCGGTTTTAGTAATATATTATGATAATTTTGGGGGGTTTATTGTTTAATTTTCTACTATTAGTGTTAATAAGTTTTATGAGCAACCTGATTATGACCCAGATGAAAATAGCTCTCAACAAGACTTTTACCAAATTAAAAATTTATTGTCTAAAATTTTAATAAATGATGATCACTTTCAGGATATCATAGATGTATTGCCGTTAATTACATATTTAGGTGGTTATTGTTGCTGTATTACGTTAAGGAAAACCAAAATGTGACAGCTGTAAACAAACATTGATTTATTGTTGAGGACAATTTTGATCTCATTAATAAATTAAAACCTGGAGGGTTTTTACATCCCCAAGGACAAGTTATAAATGGTATCTGAGACTTACACAATCTTAAATAAGTTAATAAAGTAATTTTAGGACATGTTTTTAGAAACTTATATTAAAAGATCGTTCATGATTTACTTCACTTCACTATTGTATTGAACAAAAAAGAAATAAAAAAAAAAGAAAACTGGGTACATAACGAAGTAGGCTATACCTACCTATACATGCATAAATATTTTTTATAGCTAAACATGTTTACTTTAGGACCCATTTCTTTAAATGTTTAATGTATTTTCATAGCTTGTGTTTTGAGTCGGTTTTGTTTCAAGTGACTGTCAAATATGTCTACCTCAGTATCATTATACACGCTTTATACAGCAGGTAAAATGCCTCCCCCTGGGATTTACCTGTCACAGAGTTATTTAGCCTTCTTCTCGCAAACGGCTGCGAGTGGAAACTTGTGATTTTACATGTTTTGAGGCAACACTTGGGGGCAGTCGGCGATTATTTGTTTTTGGCGATACCATTATTTTTCTTTACCGAGTTATTACACGTCACATGTGCGATTTTCCAAAATTTTGCTTTGTTTTACGATAACTGTAAAAAACTAATTAAATTTGATGACTTCCTAACGAAATTGTTGAGATAAACCGAGACCACAGTTCGATGGCGAATTTAGGGGGAAAACCGTCTAAGTGCTTCTCTGTTTCGAAAATGTCGAGAAAATGAACTTTTGAGGGAAAATATAAAAACATCGATTTGTAGGTCAAAAAATGCTAAATGCACAGGAAAATCTCAGGAAAAGGAATTTTTGAGAGAAAATATAATAACATCGATTTCTTGGTCAAAAAAATAAGATTTACTTTTTTTTTCATAAAAATCGATTTCTCGTCGAGAATCTGCGTAAAAGGTCATACAAAACGGCACTTAATAAAAGATGATGCCTTTTATACAGGGTGAGCTAGTTGAATTTACACTTTTAGCCATTTCGAGTTTTGACACGACTCGTCGCCACGTAATATTTTATGAATGAAAGACCGAATAATCTAGAGCAATCAAACTTCCGTGCATTAAAGAGAAGTTTCAAGTATAACATATCAAAAAATCGCATTGATATTTGTTGATGTTGGTGATTTGATATGAAAAATCTACTTTAATCGTATGTGTGGCCACTCAACGCATAGCTATTTTCAAAAAACCAGTCCCGGATTCGTAAACCTCGATATCTCTGCTATAAAAAGTTCTATACTTGGCATATTTACGACTTTAAATATATAATAATAATAATAATAATAATAATAATAATAATAATAATAAACGTTTATTAATCCATATATCAGTTGCATGAATTACAGCGCTGAAAAAGAAAGTTGCATGGACTAATTGGCATAGTTGCAGCATCCCAACCAAAGGTTGGGCGCTGTTGCAGCCAGAGAAACAATATATCAAAGTAGCTTATGTTATTAATAATAATTTACAAACCAAAATCTCGGTAGTTAAATATTAGAAGAAGAGAAAATAGAGAAGAAAGAGTGAGATAGCGAGGTAGAGAGAGAGAGAGAGAGAGAGATGTGGCTGACGCACAAATGGAATTCATAAGAATGAATAATTTAAAAATATACACACAAGAATTAATACACAGGCAGTAATACGACTATGGATTAAACAATCTTTTCCATATAGATTTTTTAACACTGTCTACTGACAAGGATAAATTAGAAATTTTATGTTTGTTCAAACCAGCAGCAGCATTGTATGAAAACGAGCGTTTGAATATTTCTCTGTGATGAATCGGGATATCAATGAGGTACCTATGTCGGATATTTACGTTATGAGCATCAAATCTATACTGAATCTTATCATATAGATAAGAAGGTAGCTTATTCTTTATTATTTTATAGAAAAACATAACTGAATGAAATTCCCTACGATCTGCCATACTAAGCCAATTGATGTCTCTTAATTTATGGGATATACATTGTAGCCTGCGAATACCAAATATAAATCTGAGACAAGAATTTTGCAGTTTTTGTACTCGTTGCTTATCGACACCATCCAAGCAGGGACCGTAAACGTTATCACAGAAGTTAAAATATGATAGTACAAGAGCTTCGCATAATATCTTTTTGGTTGTTTGGTTTAGATAATGCCTATGCGGATATAACATTTTTAAGACTGAGTAGCCTATTCTTAATTTAGCTGTGATATGATCTTTGAAGCGCAACTTGCAGTCAATTATTAGGCCCAAATTTTTTGCAAAGTCCTTAAATGGAATTATTTCATTGTTAATTTGTAAATTTAAATTTGTTAGTAAATTTTCTCTATAATTTCCGTTTGCAAATAAAATAGCAACGGATTTTTTTGGATTTAGTTTTAACAAGTGATTGTTAGATTCGATAAACAAATTATTAAGGTCCATGTTCAAGCGCGCGTTTGCTTCCTGCAAGTGAGAGCGTTCAAAATTAAAAATTAGTTGTGTGTCACCGGCATACATATGGTAGTCACAGTATTGGAGACATTTATAAAAGTTAAAGGTGTATATGGAGTATAACACAGGCCCGAGAATGCTCCCCTGCGGCACACCCATTGTAACATTAGCAGCGTCCGACACCCTACCCTCCACACAAACTCTTTGAACGCGATTTGAGAGGAAAGATTGTACGAGATTTAAAGCTGAAGTAGTAAATCCAATATATTTTAAGATAGCTAATAACAACTGATGATGTAGCATGTCAAAAGCTTTAGTATAGTCTAGCATAATTAGAATTGAAGCATCGTTATTATCCAGGGAATGAAAACTATTGTCCGTAACCTCAGCCAAAGCCGTTGCGCAACTATAACCCTCGCGAAACCCAGATTGCTTCTTACGTAATATATCATTAATTTTTAGAAAATTGTTAATTTGCCTTTCCATTGTTTTTTCTAAAATTTTCGATAATGTTGGTAAGATAGATATTGAACGCAAGTCACTAAATTCCTTTGGTTGATTAGACTTGGGTAAAGGAATAACGTTAGCTTGCTTCCAGAGTCCTGGAAATGTACCACTGGCAATGCTAAAATTAACAAGGTGTTTAATATGAGGGATAATAAATGGACAGCAATATAAAATAAGTGTTAAGTTTAAATTATCAGGTCCCATTGCATTGGATTTCATTTTTTGGATAAAGTTCATAACATCATCATCAGCAATAGGTGAAAATACAAAATCATTAGCTTTTAGACGGTTATTTAAATAAAACGTAAGAACCTCTTGTTTTGAAGTGAAATATTTATTTAACTCATTCACATTATTTAAGTTTTCAGGGATATTGTTAGATTTCGCTTTGAGAATATTTAATTTCCTAAGTTCTTGCCATTTTTCTTTTTCATTACTTCTTTGGAATTTTTGGTTAAGATAAGCTTTTTTCTCTGCCCTTATTGCCGAGGTAGTATAGTTGCGCAATTGCTTGTAATATGTCCAGTGGTCTGGGTTTTTAGATGTCCGAAATCTATTCAGAGCTTTATTTCGCAACCTTATCATAAGCCTAACGTTGTCGGTAATCCAAGGAGTGTAGGGTTTTTTCTTACCACTGATATTTCGCACTGGTGCATGAGTATCAAAAAGTCGAATAAGATTTGATGTTAAAAATTCTACTTTGTCATTGACGTTATCGAGATCGTAAAGTGTATGCCAGGAGATACTCTCAAGGTCATTTTGAAAGTTCACCAAATTCATTGTTTTAACAGGTCGATATTTAAAGTCAAAAGTAAGTTTTTCTCGTTTTTCAAACTGCAGATACAAAAAACAAGATGATGATCTGATACCTGTATATCCCTAGTGCCCGAGGCCACTACATTATCACCATTATAAAATATCAAGTCAATCATAGTTGAACTATGCTGATTAATGCGAGTTGGCTCAGTTATTAATTGATGAAGATTAAAGACATCGGCAACACTTTGCAGAGATTTACTTAATTTGCTATTCGAATTGCTTGCATCAATGTTGAAGTCACCAAAGCACAGTATTAAGTCATAGGAAGTGTAAAGGTCAGGCAAACTGTCCTCAAAATATGACAAAAATTGTTCAGAATTCGTTATAGGTGCCCTATATATATTACCTATTACCATAATTTTACCAGAGAAGGCTACTTTTATCCATATGTGCTCAACAAAATCTGTGCACTCCTGAAGAATGATATCATATTGTATATAATTTTTAATGAAAATGCCCACTCCCCCTGCCCTGGACACGCTGTCCTGTCGAATGAAGTTATAGTTTTGCAATTGAACTAAGTCGTCACTAATTTCCTTATGAAGCCAACTTTCCGAAACTTCAACAATGCTATAATCAGAATATGAAACATGATCTTGAAAATTGGCAAAATTGCCCAGTAAGATCTTACATTAATATGCGCCAACGAAAGCATAAAGTTAAAACGTTAAAAAACTAGAAAGAAAAGGAGTGAAAGTAGGGGAAAAATGAGAAACAAGAGTTATAGAGAATAGAGAAAATTTAAATAACTATAGTATAAACACTAACACTAAAGAGTGAATGCAGCGCAGCGCAGCGCGCGCGCGCGGAATATGTCAATTAAGTATAAATACACATTTTAGAGAGTTAATTAATCTTCCAAATAAAACTAAGGCAATCTATCTAGAAGTAACAAAAAGAAAGAAAAACATTCTTCAATCAATATAAATACTATACGAAAAATGAACGTTGTAAGTCTGCTACAAATTCATAACAAAACAGAAATGCTTAAGAGCGCTCTCCCAAACATTATAATGAATATTATAGATTACACGCTCAAATAACAGAATTCTTATACTTACAAATACTAACAATTTAGTTTAATCAGGTAGTAAAGTCACCCCATTTACAACACATAAAATAGGTTCCTTGTTAAAAAATAAACAGATTTTTCCAAGAAATAATTAACAGTAGTAAAAACAAACTACAGGGCATGTCATGATATAGCTTTGAACTTGAGGCATTATGGGAAATTTGATGGAATGCGTTTTCAATATTTAGACGTGAAATTTGGATTAAAATATGTATGTTTTCCCCATTTAATTGCCTGAATTTTTATTGAAAAGGTTTGAAACTGGAGAAACGCGTCAGGAGAAATAAATTTGGACAATCTTTAGTGATAAGTTTCTTGGATTTGATGGCAGATGTCGAGGTAAAATTTTACTTTCAGCATATTGATCTGTATAGTTCTTGTGGTAAGTAAATAGATATATTTGCCGTCTGTGTATAATGATTTGAAGTCAGTAAAATGGTCGGATTTGAGAATTGGGAAATTTTTAATGTTAAAAGCAGCGATTTTTGCCCATTTTATGGAGATATCCAGGTAAAATTTCACTTTAAGGATCGAAGTCTATATAACACCGATGGTAGGTACATTTAAAATTTTTGATGATATTGCAAATATTCGGGTTATTTCTTCTATTTTTAAGATTAATTCAAATTCAGTTATGTAGATATCGCACACCTTATTAAGTTTTAATTCTAATTTTTGTTTGAATAGAAACTAGAACTTGGAAGATGATGGCGCCTCCAAGATCAAATTACTCCAGGGTAAAATAGCCGCACATTCGGATCTCCGGGTGAAGGCTGGCCTGAGAGGACTATCAGACCTGACCTCATCCAAGACAGAAAATAGACTGCGATTGGGCTTCTGCAACATAAAAGGCACCAACACAAATATATTAAATCCATAAGCACCTAACATCAAATAAGCACCATATTTTAGCTCTATCAGAAACAAAAGTAAAATCAAGCACTACTCATGTTTACTTGAATATACCTGGATATGACCTTTACTCCCGATTTCGACATAACTCTGTATTAGCTATTTTATACAAATTCATTTATTGCTTGTATAGACCACCTAGCGAGTTTACCTTACAATTGCTTACCTTTGGCTCCACATGTGTTTTAAATTTTGGAGAAAGTAGAGCCTCTTCGGCTCTGGCTCCAGGGTGACAGATTTGCTCTTCGAAACGTCGTCCGTTTTCCAGATTCATTTAGGTTTTTTAGCTTTGTTAGGGACACTAAACTAGCACTTGTGCTGTTTACACCTTGGAGCCATAGCCGAAGAGGCTCTACTTTCTCCAAAATTGAAAACACATGTGGAGCCAAAGGCAAGCAATTGTAAGGTAAACATGAATCCTCCACAACAATATAGAACATATCTACACCTAGCGAGTACCAATATAAACCACTCTTCTGAAATATTGGCAAACAAATCGATTTTCTGCAGATCAACTAATGCAACATCAGAAATTGTCACAGTAGTATACTTCAACATACATAACATGGACTGGTTGAAACACTCCTACAAAAACGACTATGAAGGACGGGAAGCCGAGACTTTTGCTATTAGTCACCAACTTACACAGCTGTGTGACGAACCTACCAGGATCCCTAAGCGTCAAAGAGACTTTGCCAGCCTTCGGGATTTATTCTTAGCAACTAATCCTGAGCTATTCTTATCTCTATCTTATCTCCGCAACCTATGAACTTGCTCTCAAAAGACTCAGGAGCTATAGGTACCTTGAAGGTTTGGCACTACAAATCTGCGAAGTGGCGTAACCTTCGCGATTTTTACCTTTTTTTCTTGGAAAGACATCTGCTTTAGGAATCAAAAAACCTCGGAATCTGCCGATGAGATAACTTAAGTTATTCTAGTTGTTATGGAAGCTTTCATCCCTTCTTCTATGAAACGTGTCTCAAAGCGTAAGCCATGGTTTGCGAAAAACGGCTCAAGAGCCGCCAATGTTAAAAATGCCGCCTACCTCAAATAATGGCACCGAAATCCGATAGCCGAACACCTAATATATTCATCACTACGAGAAACCAGTGTAAGCGGACCATTGACCTTGCAAGAGCAAGGAGGGATATAACGAGCAGATCAATAACTACTCCTAATGGATCGAGATCCTTTTGGTCACTTACCATAGCTGCCATTCAGGGTTTCTCAAATACGTCAATCCCACCACTGACCAAATACGATTACTTAATAGAGGAAACGGCCAAGCAAAAAGCGAACATTCTTGCAAACATATTTGCATCAAATTCTACCTTAGATCCTCAAAAAGAGACTCCTCCAACTATTCCGGGAGTGAATTCCTCAATGCCGGGTCTGGTATTTCGCAAACGCAAAGTGAAATGAATACTCAAATTGCTAGACACTAACGAGGCCACAGGACTGGATGGCGTTCCCGCAATAATGCTTAAAAAATGTGCTACTGAACTAACAGCTCCATTATGCACTCTTTTCTCCCTATCATAGTGAATTTCTTCTAGCTGGAAATGTTCTCAGGTGCAACCAATCCCGAAGAAAAGAAAACGATTTCAAATAACACCTGCCACAGTCATGTCCAAAGTCATGGAGGGACTGATCAACGAACTGTTCTTAAAATATCTCGAATCGGTAGGCATCATAAGCGATCGCCAGTATGGCATGACCATCTCCGCACACGTGCTTCTCTTTTGTATAGGATTTACCTTTTGTGTGTGTGCTGAACATAAAAAAAACTTGAGAAATAAATGCTGTTTCTTATACATGTCCTTGATGGTCTTTGAAGTTCTCACTTTGGTCTTGTAACCTTAAGCACACACGACTTTCTTCTAAAATCATTCGTTTTTAATTTGAATTTAGGTTTAAAATACAAAACATCCCAATACCTAATTTTATCATACAATATTTAATCTAATAATATTTAGTTTAGTGATTCATATTTATACCAATTATGTATCTCTCTCTATTCTACATGGAAATATTTGGTAAAGTTTTGCTTATCTGGATGCATAGTTCACGTATAACTAATTATTATTGATTTTAAAGGAGAACCTAGAACGTGCTTCTCTGGCAATCACACACTATATCAATACACGTTCCTAGATTTTTGCTTCTGACAAATTTCAATGGATAAAAACAAGTAAGCACTACCTGCTTTGCATGCAAAATTCTAAATATCTAGAACTTTTCTAGTAAAATATGATGCTTGTTTGTGGCTAAGAGATGTCTCCAATCCAATCTCTCAAATAATGTGTTTGTTTTCGTATTCAATCCACACTGGATAATGGTTTAGATTATAAAAATGATTGTTACTGAAAGTTTATAAATTATAATATATTTCGTGACAACCAAGAGTCCTGCATAAATTCGATACAATATTAGGGTTGCATTTTTCGGAAAAATGCTTAGACACGTAAATTTTAGTTGTAATTTGCGCATATTTCGACGTGAAAGTTTAGTATACAGGGTGACACATGTTAAATATATGACATCATTTATAATTTTGTCTATTTGTACTATTACATGACTCTCTCTTTAATTCTCCTATATAGCAAATGATGATATTCAATCTCGGTTCCCATAAATATTTATTGCATCAACTTCTATGATTTACTGTTTCGAATTTAAAAAATTAAGAATTCCAAGTCGGTTTCTCGAGTAACAATCAAAAATAAACGATTTTTAGTCGTTTAGTGATTACTGCTTGCTTATAAATACGGAGAGTTGGCAATGAAAAATTGAGTCAACTAGATTCTCTTTTTGCTCCAGTTGAATTAAGAAGCAACAAATTTGATCTTTGATATGTTGAATTTTAACAGTTTCTGTTTGAAATTCGAGCTATAATTTTTGAAATTTGTGGTGTTAAAGTTTTTGTAATTGGTGATTCTTTTTTAAGCTGTATTAGCCCTCCAAAACCTATCGTTGCCGTACGGCAAAGTAGCTTTTTTAATCTAAATAAAATACTGGATTGTTTATTTTGGTATAGTTGGTTACTAGAAGATTTAGTCAAAGGGTAGGATATGCGAAATAACTATAGGATGCATAGTTTTTAGGTTACGAAAATTTGCTGCCGTACGGCAACGATAGGTTCTTAAACTACTCCTTTATTTTCAGGAGATGATTTGATCTACAGCAGGTTTTAGCTATGTTAGAGGAAGACGATGATGCAATAACTGCACCAAGTGTAAGAGAAATTTTCATAACTCCACTAGAAGCTTTAGAACTCACCGACAAAGACTCTGCTGACGAAGACGAAAGTAGTTCGTAGAATCAAAATTCAACGCTGGAGAAGTCCAAGATGTCCAAACGCCACACAAAAACCTAAACTGACATTCAAGTGAATTGATGGAGACATTCTAAGTAATATTGCTCCGCCACTAAAGCAGAATTGTTTGTTGAAAATCTAACAGATATGCTGAATTCATAAATTGCCCACCTCCTAACATAACCAAAGATGAAATAAGATGTTTCATAGGCATTATCTTTTTAACATGATACGTGGTCTTGCCAGGAAAGAGATAGTATCTTGGGCTATGCGCAGGGATCGATTTATACAGATAATGAGGATTTTTCACTGCTCAGATAATTCCAAGCTTGATAAAAAAGATAAGATGTGTAAACTTCGACCATTTATTGACGTGTTAAAATCAAATTTCTTGAAAATGTGGAAATCAAGCTGGAAAACCAGGCAATAGTTATAAATCAAACATGCTTTGCATGCATTGATCAACAACTTCCTTCCAAAGGTACATTGTTTGACTTTTTGAATCTACATCAACACGATTAGTTAATTCTTAAACAACCGATCCATATGCCTGGCTCACTCAGTGGTGTTAAATAGTTAGGCAAAGGGGCCACTAATTTTTCTAATAAGAACATATCAATGATTTTTAAGCATTGAAATTAGGGTAGAAAAATTTAGAAAAATACACTATACCCTATCTAAGAATGCCGAGAATCCTGAAAAGAAATTGCATACACTCAACTTGACCTTGACCTCAGCATACCAAAATAAACGTCAAGGATCATAATTCGCACTTGAAATAATATTCTTTAAAATTAGCATCACCCAAATTACAAGATCATTAACCATTATTCTTAACTTCAAAATCATTAGTACTGCCTAGTTAATTTTTTTAATATTCCTAACTAAGATCTGAATTTTTAGAGTTCTGACTAAGTAACAGATAATCACAGAGCGCCTTAACTAAAACACCTTAATAAAGGTCGATCTCCTAAATAAAAAGAAATATAAATAATCCCATGGCAGCGATAATATCAGTGAACAAACAAACAGTTGAAAAAGAAATATTAAAACAAATAAATTGACCTGTGAGGAAAATATATAGTCAAAAAAAATCTACAGCGGAAAGCGAAGTGAGCTCAATTCGGTATATCCTACAACAACAACAGTAAACTACCCCTATCCTGGTTACGACTTACACTCCCGATTTAGACATTGGGCAATTCAGAGAGGGGCGAATTCGCCGTCCTCCTGGATCTTTTTCTAACCACTAATCCTGACCAGTCCACAATTACCGTTGGTCCGCCATTAGGTACTTTCGACCACAAGCTTATTACAACAGTTTGTGAATTGCCACTTCTACAGAAGGATCCACCATTGCCTCGCAAAATATGGCATTACAATAATTCTGCAAACTGAGATAATCTAAGGAAGTTCTACTTAGATTTTCCTTAGCTCGACGTCTGCTTTGGCACTGATGACCCGCCAGTCTGCTGCGAAGAGATTACGCAAGTAATCTCCTCAGGAATGGAAGCATACATCCCAAATTCCATCAAGTTACCGTCAAAATGAAGGCCCTGGTTCGACAGAAGATGCGAAAGAGCTGTTTGTAGGAAACAACAAGCCTACAAGTACTGGCAGCAAAATTAGACTCCTGAAATTCGCAATTATTTTGCCGAAGCGAGAAACGAATGCAAACGTGTGATCGACGAAACTAAGGACAAACACAATCAAAGGATCAGGAATAAACTTTTGCAATGCCCCAGTGGCTCCAGGAATTTCTGGTCGGTAGCAAAGGCAGTAAGTAATAACTTTACAAAAACGTCTCTCCCACCTTTGACAGACGAACGTGGCATCACCGCGACTACAGCCAAAGAAAAGGCAAACATGCTCGCCAAAATGCTTTCATCGCACTCTACCTTAGACATCCCCTAAGGCATGGCCTTCCCCACCATATCGAACATCAACACTACCATGGCAGAAGTCAAGTTTAATCACCGTGATATTCCTAAAAAACTTAAAGAACTAGATACGCAAAAGGCATCAGGACCGGACGGCATACCTGCCATCGTATTAAAGAACTGCGCCAACAAACTAACACCCGTTTTTTCAGACTTTTTTCATTGTCTTGCCGAAAAGGGATATACCTTTCTTCTTGGAAAGTCGCTCAAGTGAAACCTGTTCAAAAAATGGCAAGAAAACCACGCCCCCAAACTATCGCCCAATTGCCTTGCTTTCCATAATCTCCAAAGTCATGGAACGTGTAGTCAATCAGCAACTACTCAAGCACCTCGAGAACAACAGCATAATCAGCGATAATCAATACGGCCTTCGCAAAGAGAGATCGGCAGGAGATATATTGGCCTATGTCACTCATATATGGAGTAGGGCAATTGAGAACTACGGAGAGTCTCGAGCAATTGCGTTGAATATTTCGAAGGCATTCGACAGAGTTTGGTATGGCGGATTGCTCAACAAACTGCCGTCCTTCGGACTGCCAGCCTCCCTCTGCAGCTGGCTTGTCAGTTTCCTTAAGAACCGATCTCTGCACGTTGCAGTTGATGGACACATCTCAGACACATTCACCATTAACGCGGGGGTGCCTCAGGGCGCAATACTTTCACCAACTCTGATCCTCATCTATATTAATGACCTGCTGACCGAAATGAATAATCCTGTTTACAGTTTTGCAGATGACAGTACCCTTGTATCCCAATTTAGATCAGAAAAACCTTTACCAGCGACTGAGACTTACCACCGCAGACAGGAGCAGAATACAGCAGTTAATCAAGACCTGGATAAAATTCAAACTTAAGGCGACAGAAATTTGGTCCAGTTCAATGTAGCAAAGATCCAAGCAGCCACGTTTACCAAGAGGGACATTACGGCGGGCCCTGACACCATTATGGCAAGATCGACCATTTCTTCATCCTCGTCAATCGGACTACGGTCAACAACAATATGTCCTGACATGACCACGTTGCTAACATCGCAAAATCAGCATCCCAGAAGCTTAGTGCGCTATTTCGCAACAAAAAACTGTATACACCGCAGCAGTTCCTCTTGCTCTACAAAGCGCAAATAAGACCGTCGGTGACCCGGAGTTGACCCGGAGTCTGGATAGTCTATAGCACCGCAGACATGTGTCCCAGATGTCCCTGTTTCACGGATACTGTCACGGCAGATGTTCCCAGGATTTTGCCCGATTAATCCCGCCCTGGCAACGCCTGTCAGATAGTCGCGACATACGGCAGGAGCGCACCAGTTCGTTGTACAACTGGAAACGCTAAGAACATCGCTTTACAAGAACTGCTTTTTCTGGTGCACTGTAAAACTCACTCCCAGGGCATCTGTTAGGAATTACAACCCACAAATATTCAAGAACCGTGTCAATAAACATCTTCGCACACACGCCGCTCGTCGAGCGCTATAGGATCTCCCTTTAGTGTGTGCCACTGCCATAAACAAAAATCTGCAAAAACCTAAAGCGGTAGTAATGTAAGACGGTCTACTGCCATAAGGCTTACAGCAAATTACAGTAAGTGCATAG
Source organism: Pissodes strobi (assembly GCA_016904865.1). Classification (NCBI taxonomy): domain Eukaryota; kingdom Metazoa; phylum Arthropoda; class Insecta; order Coleoptera; family Curculionidae; genus Pissodes; species Pissodes strobi. The sequence goes on from MU181947.1 coordinate 536,607, forward strand.
CATTAAGTAAGTATTGGAATACAGAAAATAAATCAGATAATTTCTATAGTGTTAGCAAGACATTTGCTATCCAAGATAATATCATATACGGTAGTGAAGAAAGTCGGTATTAATTAATCAAATTGTTATTGACCGTTGTAAGCAACGATAAAAGATACGATAAAAGATAATAAACGATCATTTAACGGTAAGTTCAATAAAAATAAGGTAAGTAAATATATGACCTACAGCAGTAGCATTGAGGTAAATGTACGTAATACAAAAAAAATCAGATACATTGATATTAGCAAGAGATTTTCTAACCATGGTAATAACGTATACGGTAGTGAAGAAATGCGGTATTAGATAATCAAATAACGATAAAAACGATAATAGTTACTATAAAATATTTTAACGGTAAGTTCAAAAAAGGTAAGGTTAGGTATGGTAAGTAAAATAAGTAATGATAGGGCCTACTTGTATGTTATTTTCATAGGGTCATATGGAAATGGGTTTCACTGGTAGTGGTTGGTGGCTATTTGCTAACTCATACGGCTACTTGGCTGGCCCCAAATAGCAGAGCTTTACTGCTTCCTGTGACGCTGCACGTCACGCCATGTGGGTCAGCATTACTTCGATAAAAAGTGATCTTAAACTGGCAGGAAAGAACCTGGAGAAATTTTCCAGGCTAGCGAAAGAGCGGTCGGAGTATGGACCGTAGTTGAACTATAAATAATTTTAACTATCTTATATAGAAATGTAAAGATATAGCATACCTTTTGAAAAGAGTAACCTCCCTTTATATAAAATAATTTTATGACACGATATTGCCGGTAATACGAGAAAATATTAATGGCATAGTGCTTGCTAATTTATCTCATGATAAATTAACAAGAAATGTAGTAGACCTGATGGTCAAAATTACAACGATAATATCTCGATTTTGGAAAAAAAATCTTTTTCTACACATTCATGGCTCGGAAGGGAAGACAACGTCAATTGCCAAAAGATACCTAGATATCTATAAAGAGAACGTTCGAAAATGATTGACGACTACGAACACTTCGGAGCTGTACCTGGAGATATCGGTTGGAGACGATCCCATATAGTTAATGTTTTAAATCCTAAGATTTAAACTCTAGGTTCAAAATAGGTATGTTTAGTTCTAATGTAATTTAAAGAAAATGTCAACGACATAAATTTACCAGTGAATGAGAAGAAACTATATTTCTGTGTTTGGTAGCATTTACAATATTACAAACCTTAACTGCTGAAGAATAAAAAGTGAACTTAACCCTAATAATCATCAATCAACCCTAAAATAGTATTTATAACGGAGCAATCGCTGATAGTCTAAGCGTACTTCACAGGAGCATTAGAGCATTACACCCAGAAACAGAATACAATAGCTCAAGGCAAATTTAATCAGCATGAGTGAGAATGTGATATACCTTATAGAGTACTGGATTATGCTAGAGGAATCGAATTCATTGGTTGATAAGGATTATACAAATAGAAGCTGCCTTGTGAGGAGTCTTGTCATCTCCTAGATAACCCTAAATAATATCTTCAATCGGAGTGATATTGGTCATATCGCTGAGCATGTCATTAAATTTTTAAGTAAATTTAGAATATAAGTTACAACCTTATGCAGGCCATATCGTTTTGGTACCAAACAAAGTGAGCACGAGACAGAGAAGATAACTGGGCGGTCCTTAGAAGCCTGGTCACTAATATTACCATGCGGAACTGAATATTATAATATGCAAAATCAATCTATGCGCTGTGATACTTTGCCGCTCATCGAAAAATATGTGTCATATGCATCAATTATACGATAAGCGAAGCTTCGCGATGACTTAATAAGATTTGCACTAGCCCACTGTGGTTGGGCGTAAATACGCACGTTCCATAAACGTGTATTATATTAGCGATTTCCTTTTAATTTATATGTAAATAGAAGACTGCCTATGTTGCGTTATTATTTCGAAGTGACGATGAAACATGGGAAAACAATTAGAATCACCGCCCGAGAGATAATTGCTCACGTCTTTGATACATGTCATAGAGAGGCAGAAAATAAATATTAAGATATTCCTTTGATTATTGAATGAAACGGGCTGCATTTTATACAGAAGTATCTCAAAGTAGCATTAAAAAATTGAAAAAAAAAAAACTGAGCATATGTAGTTCAAATAAGACCAATTCGGATGCATCAGCAGTACTTTGCGATGTTTCACTAAAGCATGGTATTGAAATAATTCTCGCCAAAAGAATAACATTACTGTATACCTCTAGTAAATTGTAATTAAAAAACCCTTAGTTCAATTTTTCAACCCCTTTAAAATTGACGATCCATATCAATCGTTGCTTGCGTGTGGTGTATGCTAATTCTAAAAATAGCTTATTAAAGTACTAGATACTTTTCCTCTAAAAAAGCTAAAATTATTTTCTGGGAGTCACTGGTACTCTTTAAGGATAATTTTGGAGGCTCAATTTACGGCCGATATATTTATTCCGGGTCGACATGAACAATACAAGTTATTCAGAATACTTGTCTGTGTTTGATTTATGGTATATACATCTACGTCGGAGTGTTTCTCGAAAACTTGCAAATGCTGATTGGCTGAATATTAAAAATCAAACGTATTAACAATCGGTATATTATGAATTCGATAAAATTGTATTCTTTAAATAACCCTCGTATTCATACTCAAAAATTGCATTTAGAACGAATGTTCATACATATAATTAATACATGATCTAAAATTCCATGAATTATTTAAGTCAACATTCACTTACCAGATCGCGCAAATGTTTTAAATAACTTGCCGCATTTGCTAAATATTTTCTCTAAAAAATTATAAAATAAAGTTAAAGGGTAAAGTTTTAGTGCTCAGACCATTTCTCTGACTTGAGTCCATTGCCTGGTTATTTACCAATGGTATAATTTGTGTTCAGATAATTAGTTCATTCTTTAACTTATAGATTAATTAAGGCTTAATATGAGCAAATAGGGGACTTTTCCTACTTGGGAAATTCGATCTAAACAAATATGTGGATTCTCCTCGTGGGGAAATGTATGAGTAGTTGTGTTTTGAAGTAGTAACTGAAAATAAAATACATTAAGTTTAAAACTGTTTTAAATAATAATCCCAACCTATGGATGATATTGAATATAATGCTGTAGTATCTTGCGGGAATTATTCTGTGGCCAACACATTATATGTTGGCAAGAGAGAGAGTGTATTTTGAGAACAAAGATAATACAAAAAGTATACTTGGGGAGACATTATTTCTGTTATTATGTTATTATTATATCAATATATCATTTTCGGATAACAAGTCTTGGACCAAACGGAATTTGTTGATAATCGAAAGGCAAACTTGCAGACGGATTCATTGTAAATTATAATAAAACGCGCACTACTTTATTTCCATTATTTTGCAGTTCAGAGTTTTCCGCTTCAGGTAAGTAATTCAATGTGAAGTATTTAAATTCTCTCAATGATTCGAGAAACTGCTGACTGGACAACTAATGGCATTTCAGAATGAATTTCGTGAAAATAATGCAGACATCTTCATTCGTTTTATTTTGCTTTGTAACAGTCAATTTTGGAATATTTATAAAGCCATTGAAATGGGAAATAAGGGAAATGATCTTGCGATAAATTTTCGATATCTTGTCAAACAATCAAATTTTCCCGTATTAGTGACAAAATATATTATTTGTTTATCAGACATGCAAAAGAATTTGACATTCATAATATCCTTGCCACGTTCTTTGTTAGCTTCTAATTGTATTTATTTACTTTCACTTCAGAGTAGATGACACTGACACTGAATAAAGTTTAAAGAAAATTTAAAGTTAAAGGTACCAAGACTACATGGATGAAAATACCTAGGTTGTAGCTTGAAACGCAAATAATAAATCCAGATGTTAAATCAATATAAAAAAGAAGTCAATAAGATGGCATTATTAAGTTCAATTAATTCAAATTTAATTATACTTAATAATTACGTCCCTTCTGGAATGACGGTATTGAAAGAAGATAAGTAAAACAGGTAGATAGGTGAATAGAGAGTTTGATTTATTTCCAGAATTGTTTGCTTGTACCACTGTTTAACAGTTTAACATCTAATCAATATTAATAATGCCCTGGGTCACATAAAGCTATACAGTAGGTAGTCACTAAATTTAATGGTACAGATAGAATATATATTGCATACACTTTAATTCATTTACTTCTTTTGAAGCGATACTTGTAGCACAATAATTTTTAGAAGCTGGAAATCAAAATTATGATTAATCTAAAGCTAACGTGACGCAAAACTACTCGTTATCAACACACGAGATTGAAAAAGAAATTTAAAAAATAGTTATCAAACTAGTCACAAAAAACTAGTTTAATTGCTGTATGAAATATACTTTCTGATACGTCGATTAGCAGAAGAGAAAACTAACCGATTAAATTCAAGATGTTAAGCCACTGTGACGCAAAATAAGTCAAAAGATTAGATAATTGCTATGTGAAGAAAACAAGCAACTGTTATGCCGATTAATAGAAGAGAATGCTTAATCAATTGGTACAAAATATTAATCAATCGTGATACACAAAATTAGATATGCACTTTGCGACAAGTAGAACTATTAATAATTACCTTTACGATAATAGGTATCGTTAACAAAAATAAACGTTTTCTAAATTACCGAAAACATGATCATGTTCTGTTTGCAGTTTTCAAGTACCCTACGACGTAATATCCATAGTAATATTATGATTAAAGCACTTAAGAAAGACCCGTAAAATTAAAATTAGTATAATTTAAACGTTATTAGAACAGTCAATTAATTATTAAAAAAGCTATAGAAGTGCCTTAAATTGCCTTAAAGCATTGAGTAAAAGGCAAATGATAAAGAAAAATGTCTGAGACTCTGGCCTGCTCCGAAAATGATTCTTACTTAGTGGAAAATTACATATGCAAACGAAGGCAACGCTATAAATTAACAAGCAACTAAAATATAAAAAATTAATTATAAATTGGACAATGTTATTTCGCGGTTCGAACTGCTGAACTGATCAACAAGGAATCATGGGCAGTTCTTCAAGTAACTTTCAAAAAGAAATGTACACAACTATGTGACTGGACTTCGACTAGAAGAAAGACTCTCTTACGACTACGCGAATGTCACGAGGGACTTCTTCGGTCGAAGAGGAACTCTTCATGTGTCAAAACCATGTAAACCAAATAAGGAAAATGTACAGACAAGATAAATAAAACATAAAATCAATATTTTTCCTGTGAAGAAACTTTGTATTTGCCTATAGCACTGAAATCAGCTGGACTGCCTCAACGATGGAAGAGGCAAAGTCTCTGCAAGGAAAATTAACCATCCACGTGTAGTTACAAAATTGCGATGTATAAAAAAACAAACAGCAACTCACCTGACCAAGATAGCCAAAAATTTCAAATATAAGTTTCAGAAATTGGTCCCGTAGAAGATCCCCATGTCACAAAAATTATACCGCGGCGCAACCATAGTTACTTACAAGGGCTAACTTTTGGAGATTGTCGATATCAGATTTCCTTGGATGGGGAGGAAGGAAATAATGCTACGACCAGACACTCTACAGGATTTCCGTTCTTAGTGCCTTTCGAACCAATCCCATACGAGATGCAAGCCACTCGCCACACATACCTAAATATTTCCGGTCGAAATTTGAAACAATTGTCCAAGCTTCAAATCATACCTTATTTAAATCAATACCTTGATTACAAAAAATATGATTTAATTAGTTTTCCTATTAGTTCACTAGCGCGTGCATACTAATTAGTCAAGTTGTCAACTGCGCAGTCATGTGCTTTTCACTTCGCGGTAATCCCAACCTATACATTTACATGGATGATATTGAATATATTGCTGTAGTATCTTGCGGGAATTATTCTGTGGCCAACACATTATATGTTGGCAATAGAGACAGTGTATTTTGAGAACAAAGATAGTACAAAAAGTATTCTTGGGGAGACATTATTTCTGTTATTATGTCATTATTATATCAATATATCATTTTCGGATAACAAGTCTTGGACCAAACGGAATTTGTTGATAATCGACCGGCAAACTTGCAGACGGATCCATTGTAAATTATAATAAAACGCGCACTACTTTATTTCCATTAGTTTGCAGTTCAGAGTTTTCCGCTTCAGGTAAGTAATTCAATGTGAAGTATTTAAATTCTCTCAACGATTCGAGAAACTGTTGACTGGACAACTAATGACATTTCAGAATGAATTTCGTGAAATTAATGCAGACATCTATATGCGTTTTATTTTGCTTTGTAACAGTCAATTTTGGAATATTTATAAAGCCATTGAAATGGGAAATAAGGGAAATGATCTTGCGATAAATTTTCGATATCTTGTCCAACAACCAAATTTTCCCGTATGAGTGACAAAATATATCATTTGTTTATCAGACATGCAAAAGAATTTGACATTCATAATGTCCTTGCCACGTTCTTTGTTAGCTTCTAATTGTATTTATTTACTTTCACTTCAGAGTAGATGACACTGACAATAAAGTTTTAAGAAAATTTAAAGTTAAAGGTACGAATACCAAACGGAAGAAAATACCTAGGTTGTAGCTTCAAACGCAAATAATAAATCCAGATGTTCAATCAATATAAAAAAAGAAGTCAATACGATGACATTATTAAGTTCAATTAATTCAAATTTAATTATACTTAATAATTACGTCCCTTCTGGAATGACGGTATTGAAAGAAGATAAGTAAAACAGGTAGATAGGTGAATAGAGAGTTTGATTTATTTCCAGAATTGTTTGCTCGTACCAGTGTTTAACATCTAATCAATATTAATAATACCCTGGGTCACATAAAGCTATATCAGTAGGTAGTCACTAAGTTTAATGGTACAGATAGATTATATATTGCACACACTTTAATTCATTTATTGAACGATACTTGTAGCACAATAATTTTTAGAAGCTGGACATCTAAATTATGATTAATCTAAAGCTAACGTGACGCAAAACTACTCGTTATCAACACACGAGATTGAAAAAGAAATTTAAAAAAATAGTTTTCACTATTCACAAAAAACTAGTTTAATTGCTGTATGAAATATAGGCTCTGTTACGTCGATTAGCAGAAGAGAAAACTAACCGATTAAATTCAAGATGTTAAGCCACTGTGTCGCAAAATAAGTCAAAAGATTAGTTCATTGCTATGTAAGCTATATGAACAACTGTTATGCAGATTAATAGCAGAGAAAGCTTAATCAATTGGTACAAAATATTAATCAATCGTGATACACAAAATTAGACATGCACTTTGCGACAAGTAGAACTATTAATAATTACCTTTACGATAATAGGTAACGTTAAAAAAATAAACGTTTTCTAAATAACCCAAAACATGATCATGTTCTGTTTGCAGTTTTCAAGTACACTACAACGTAATATCAACTAGCAATATTATGTTTATAGCACCTTAGAAAGAATCGTAAAATTAAAATTAGTATAATTTAAACGTTATTAGAACAGTCAATTAATTATTAAAAAGAGCTATAGAAGTGACTTAAATTGCCTTAAAGCATTGAGTGAAAGGCAAATGATAAAAAAAAAATGTCAGAGACTCTGGCTTGCTCGGAAAGTTATTCTTACTTAGTGGAAAATTAAATATGCAAACGTAACAACGCTATGAATTAAAAAGCAACTAAAATATAAGAAATTAATTATAAATTTGCCAATGTAACTTCGCGGTTCGATCTGCTGAAATCTACAAGGACTCATGGGCAGCTCTCCAAGTAACGTTCAAAATGAAATGTACACTACTAAATGACTGGACTTCGACTAGAAGAAGGACTCTTTTACGATTACGCGAATGTCAAATACGAGGGACCTTTTAGGTCGAAGAGGAAATCTTCATGTGTAAAAACCTTGTAAACCAAACATGGAAAATATACAGACAGGGGAAATAAAACTTAAAATCAATATTTTTCCTGTGAAGAAGAAATTTTGTATTTGCCCATAGCACTGAAATCAGCTAGGCTGCTTCAAGGATGGAAGAGGCAAAGCCTCTGCAAGGAAAATTAACAATCCACGTGTAGTCACAAAATTGCGATGTATAAAAAATAAAACAGCTACTCACCTGACCAAAATAGTCAAAAATTTCAAATATGAGTTTCAGAAATTGGTCCCGTAGAAGGTATGTCCCAAAAATTATACGGCTAGTTACAAAGGCTAACTTTTGGAGAGTGTCCTTATTAGATTTTCTTCGTTGAAGAGTTAGGAAATAATGCTACGAGCAGACACTCCACAGGATTTCCGTTTTAGTGTCTTTCCTTCCACTCCCATAGGAGTTGCAAGTCCCTCGCCACTCATACCCAAGTCTTTCTTGTTGATATTTGGAACAATTGCCCAAGTCTCAAATCATACCTAACTTAAACAATACCCTGACCACAAAAAAATAAATATTTTATTAGTCATTTTCTACAGGGCCGCTACCAAAATTCAGCTGCGTTGTTCTAACAACCTGTCCCCAGGAGCAATAATGACATTCGCGATCCAAGCCACCCTTGTTTTGTATATTTTTTTTCTTTTTTACTACATCGTACCACGACACCTTACCACGCTTGCGATATCTAATACTAAGTAGTAACTATTGATTCAACAGATGAATAATAAAAATTTAGTTCGGTAACACCGTAGTTCGGAACGCGTCACTCGAACTGTTTGGCAGATAGTACCAATAGTACGCGGCTTAACACGACAGGCGCAAGACAGAAACGTCAAGGCTACTTATTGATTCCCGAAGCGACAGAAACACGAAAACAAATTAATAAAAATTAATACTACTTTATAGTTAATCAATTAAAACCGAAATAAACGACAAATTATGATGGTGAATTTCTACAAATAGTATAAATATCTTCCAACCATGAAGTAGCGATTATAACAATTACGAAATAATATGAGGTTAATTATCCCAAAATGACATATTGTGAGTTTGTTTTCATCGTTGTTTTCATCCTCTTTTCCGTTTTCATCCTCCTTTCCATTTTAAAAGCTCTAAATAACTGCGTTTCTTCTAGGAAAGCTAAGAAGATAGGTTTGAATAACTAAATGATAATCGAAAAACACTCCCAAGGTTAATGTAATTAAAGAAAAGCACATAAATTAGATTTCACTATACCCATGAGTTTAAGCTTCCGGAATTCATTTAATATTGAATATTTAATTTTTTTTAAGGCAACTACATGTGTGACCTCCTACTCCGTTTCCGAAAGACTTGGGGGGGGGGACATAATCAAAATAAGTTAATGCGATTTAACTTCCAATTAATCAACTAAGTAATAATATATCATGTAATGTGACCAATATATGATGATGGCATTCTTACTTTGCCTTATTTGGAAATTTTATCAAAATTTAAACTAATTCTGAAGAAAATGAATCTGACCGAATTCTTAACAGAATGGTGAATAAATTTTAAGAACAGAAGGGTGAATAAAATACGTTACATCTTAATAAAAAAAAACGTATAACCACACGTTGCAAAGTATATGGCGGTTACTGTAGGTCAAATTTATTTGCTAAATAAAGGTTAGCAAACATGAAAATTGTAGTCAACCTATATAGAGCAAAATAAAAAAAACTTAGATCTATTGTGCCTGATAAGACAAAAAAGGTTTGGTAGAACGTAAAATCATGTGATATACATCGAAATCAAATTCGACTGTTCTGTATTCTGAAAATTTTATTAAGGAAACGTGGCGAGAATTGCAAATAGAAAAACATATAAGATTGAACAGGGATTCAATTTGGCTTGGCTTCGTTCAGCTTGATATAGCTAACGGAGCTTGGCAGTGGTGTAATTTTCTCAATACTCAGATTTGCAATGGGAATATGTCATGTTCAAATTTTATATCATTTTAATTTAGGGCAAAGTTTGCAGTGCTTTAAATACTGAATAGAAAAATCGTGTTCATGTACAGAAAATATAGGGTAGGTAAAGCAAAGCAAAAAGTTCCTTAAGACAACTGAGTATTTTAAGTATTGAACAGATTACAATTACAAATAACCAAATATGTGTCATATATGCGTATATGATGAATCACTTTTATTACATAACAGTAAAAATATTATTATTATTATTATCCACTTCATGAATCTTCAAGTATATTGATGAATATTTGGGGTAGGTGGTGAATTCTTTGGCACACAGAGACTAAGGTATTCAGAATTATTGACCACATCACTGGTAGTTGTTTCTGAAATACTGCAAATGTAGGGGGAGGGTGGGCTATTTTTAGTAAAGTGTCCTTAAGTAATACAAATCTAGATTCTATAGTAAATCTAAGTAGAGAGGAAGAATGGACTGAACTAAGAGATGTAAGTACTATTAAATGCTTATAGACTACCAACTATATTCCTGCTTATAGACTACCAACTGGTGATTCTGGAATGTTTTTTGAGATTGTTGTTAAGCATCTCATATCTTTATGGCAGTTGCATACACACTAATGGGAGATCCTATGACACTCGGCGAGCAGTATATGCGAAGATATTGATTGACACTGTCCTTGAAGGTTGTAATTTGGGGAAAACAGATGTCTCGGGAGTGAGCTCCACAGTGATGCAATGTGCCAGACAAAGGAGCCCTTGTAAAGCGATGTTCTAGGTGTTTCCAGTTGTACGACGAACGGGTGTGCTCTTGCCATCTCTCGTGACTGTCTGACAGGCATGCCTGGGGACGAAATGAGGTGGACATCTGCAGCATTCTAGACTCTCCAGGTCTCGGGTCAACTTCGGGTCGCCTACGAGATGCATAGCTCTCCTCTGAATGGAATTCAGCAGCTTTAGGGTGTGCTTTGGGGCGGCACCTCAGCTGTGGAAGCAATATTATAAGCAGGGTCTTATTTGCGTTTTGTAGAGCAAGAGCAGCTGCTGTAGTGTATACAGGATTTTTGTTGCGAACTAGCGCCCCAAGCTTCTGCGAGGCTGATTTTGCGATGTTAGCAACGTGATCATGCCAGGACATATTGCTGTTGATCGAGACACCCAGTAGTCCAATTAACGAGGATTATGGAACGGTCGATCCTGGTTATTGATGTCAGGGCCCGCCGTATTTTCTTTCTTGATAAACGTGGCTGCTTGGGTTACTCCAGCATTGAACTTGACCAAATTCATGTCGCCCCAAGTTCGAACTTTCTACAGAGCTGGATTAATTATTGTTGTAATCTGCTCCTGTCTGCGGTGATAAGTTTCACTCGCTAATAAAGTTTATTCTGATCTAAATATTGAGACAAGGGTACTGTCATCTGCAAAACTCTAAAGGAATATTATTTGTTTCGATCAGCAGGTCAATAATATAGATTTAGAGCAGAGTTGGTAAAAGTTTGCGTTCTGAGGCATGCCTGCATACATGGTAAATGTGTCAGAGATATGCCCATCAACTCCAATGTGCAGAGATCGGGTCTTTAGAAAACTGGCAAATCAGTTGCAGAGAGACGCTGTTAGTCCGAAGGACAGCAGGTTGTTGAGCAATCCGATATGGCAAACTCTGTCGAATGACTTTTCTATATCCAACGCAATTGCTCGAGATTCGCCGTAGTTTTCAATTGCCGTACTCCATATGTGAGTGGCATAGACCAATATATCTCCTGTCGATCTCTCTTTGCCAAAGCCGTATTGGTTATCGCTAGCTATTCTGTTGTTCTCGCGGTATTTGAGTAGTTTCTGATTGACTACACGTTCCATGACTTTGAAGATTATTGGAAGCAATGCAATTGAGGAGCTTGCATGCAAAACCGGCTAAATCAATTTTTTTGTTATTTTAATATTTTTATGTTTTCAATATAAATCGAACAATCTCTATCGTTTAGCATCGAGATTTGCGTTCAAAACCGGGCATTTCTGTGTTAAAAATGCATTTAAATTTAGGGTTTTGCACCAAAACCATTTGAATTCGCGCGCAAGTTTTGGCGCCATCGTATGGCAACAAGAACAGGCAGTCGGCCAGGTGAGAGTAGTAGGAAATGACTGGCAAATATTAAAAAAATAAAAAAAAATAAAAAAAAATAAGTAAATAAATAAAAGAAAATACTTAAGGCAGGTCAAATGGTTACATTAGCAAAAAGTTAGTTAAATTTTCTCAGTAAAATTTAATGCAAAGACAAATGAGTGAGATGTTTTTCACCTCTCCTGAAAATTTTTCTAAAATGGATTTAGCTGGTTTTGCACGCAAGCTCCTCAATTGGGCGATAGTTTGAGGGCGATTTGGGTGATGATCAATAAGATGGACACAAAGAATATCGAGAGAAAAAATATCGGCAACATTTGATTGAAAATAAAATGATGAATGTAAAAAATATCGATTACAATATGATTAAAATATAAAGTAATGAAAATAGAAAAAGTAAAAATCTTTGAATGTACAAAATACCGAAACTGTAAAATATCGAAACTGCGAAATATCGAAAGAGCTAAATATCTAAGTAACCGATATTATTTTGTCAAATATACCAAACTAAATATAATGCTAGTTAGTTTGTACTGGCTTAAACGAACCGAAACTAATCTAAACTAACAGAAATAATTTGACTGCAATTTGTGCTTCGCGTTAGCTCGTACTCGCTTAAACGGACAGGAACTAACCCAAACCTGCTAAAAATAAGTGAAATGGTTTTTCCCTGGCGTGCACTTTGCTCAAGCCCGCAAATGATAATTTTTACACGTTCATTGCACCTACGAGTATATCTTTTTAGTGTTAGTTGCTTAACCGAAACCAACAATAGCTAACCGAAACTAACCCAATGCTAACCCAAAATCAAGAAAGAAAACTGAAAAAAAATACTTAGACTCCTTATTTTGAATTTCTTTTATTATTTTCTTTGGATATTTTGCACTTTCGGTATGTTTTAATTTCGATATATTGTAATTCCAATATTTTGCAATTTCGATATTTTGTACTTTCGATGTTTTGTATTCGATATTATAAACTTTGAATATTTTGAACTATACAATCTAAATGTTGAATTTCCAATTTTATTGTTATTCGATACTTTTTAATTTCGATATTAAGCTTTTCGACCAAATGTTTTGGATATTTTTGCCTTCGATATTTTCGATCTTATTGATGATCACCGTCTCACCGATATTGATAATCACGGAAATATCATTCTTGTAAGAAAAAATAATATTCACTTTGGCACAAAAACGATGGAGTTGGAGTGTGTATGGTTAATAAAATTGGTATTCTGAACTGTTATTTATAGCTTCCTTTCGTTGACAACTAAAATATCTTAGACCACCATAATGAACTTTTTCAACTTACATGCAATGTGGAGGATCTACATGTGAGCGGTACCTATAAGAGATAGATACTTTATTTTTTACAACCTCTTAAATCGCTCCTGAGATCGGTAACAATGTGGAGCGTGGGTTTGGTTTCTTTACTGGAGTTTCTATTCTATAAGAAAGAACGTATACTACACCATTGTGATTTGGTTTTGTATAACTGTAGAGGAACTGAAGGAAACCTAAGGACTCTTCAATGACCACTGCCGAAAGAGTGGACTACAAGTTTGTCTGTGTACAATATTTTGTAAAAACGTTACCTGCATGCCAATATAGATGCAAAGGTGCAGGCTTGATTGATTTAATCAATATTGACAATAACATCAGATCTATGTGGCCCAGTAACCAGCAAAGTAAAAGTATTCTGATGAATTCGACAATCGACTCTTTCTCTAGCACAGTCCATTACCTAATATGTGATACAGAATTCACAGATATGGATCATTTCCAGATTCTTAGGTCAGTCGCATGCAAAGATTTTCCTTATTAAATCCTTGGTCGCATGTAACCCACACCAATTTGTACTTTGAGAGGTTTCATTTAATTAAGTCAGATGCGCTGTAATGAGTCATTTCGATGTGAGTGCCAAAGCTATAAAGAGTGATAGGGATGACCTATCAAACTACAGGCTATATATATAGCTATATAACTGGTTCCGATTTTGTAAAATATTGGCGCAACAAAAATGATTAAATTCTTTAAAATGAATGGGTTTTTACATTGCGTTAGTCTGGTCTTAGGAGGCGCAAAAGTACCGCACGTGTTGCATGCGAGAATGGATTTTATGTGAAATGGAATTTGACGCCACAGTATTTTATGACCTCTGTAAGAATTTCGACGGTGTTAGTCGCGTTCTAGTACTGCAAGAGCTTGATTAGCAGATAACATAAAACATTTAAAATTGTATTTACAAGGTTTACTAATGACTCTTTTTGACTTTTATTGCAAACACTAGTAAAGCATCGCACGTGTCAAATCCCCAATATTTGCAGCTTTTTAGGAAATATATATATTTTTTAATCCGTAGCAAGTTCCTATGGCAATTCGAACTTGCACTAAAGACGAAATATATTGATGTTTCAATTAATACACATCGACTCGTCAAATTTCGCAACTTTATTTTATCACTTCTACTAACATTTTTCTAACTCAGTGCCCATTTAGCTAAATATATTGACCTCTTACGCAGCGTAACAGTCACTTAATAATGACCCAGTTTTTCTTTATAGCAGCACTTTCCTGTTTACAGTCGCATTTTCTCCATTTTCACTAAAGCTACGTCGTGTAAAAACAGGAAATATGCCTGCAAAAGGACGTTTTTTGGTATAATTTCATTTTGAGATATTGATTTAAAACAAGGAATTATTACAAATTAGCAAGTTAAGAACGGGCGTGGTTCAAAAGTCTATCCTAATGGATACTTTTAATAAAGTCAGGGAATTTAGGTTACTGGGGATTTTTAGTGGTCAGCTCGCCGACAAAAAAAAAACCGTACACCTGCTATCAATTATTTATACGCTTCCTAAATAATAACTGATAATTAAAGAAGTAAGCACAATATTGATGAATATAACTGGTTTATTCATAGGATCACAATTGTATATTGTAAATATACAAATATATAACGGGCATTCATCCAAACGGATTTATTAAAATATATCATTTGGTTTTTATCCAAGCTTTCGGTCTGTATCGTGACCTGCGACAACTATTTTTGTATATTAATGTATAATATACAAGGGTGTCTTAAATAGCGTGTGCCACTATTGCTATCTCTGAAACGGTAAGTCTTACGAGGTCGATTAAATTAGAGAAAAGTTGCCTTTTTTGATGCGCTGATCCACTGTGTTGTCAAATTCCTGTTAGTTTCCAAGATACAGGGCGATTTATGAAAAATGCTTTAAAATATTTCGTCAATATTACAAAAACTGTTCATTTTCGAAACACAGTTTAGATTCAAAAGTTTTATATTTTTCCCGCTCTGCATCATGGTGCCTTCAAATTTCACCTCCGGCGTTTCGTGTTCGGGCCACCACCATCGACTTCATTTTCTTAAATACGAACCTGTATGTACTGATGTCCCAAAACCAATTACGTATCTCAATAACGTATCAACAAAAATTAACATTATTGGCACTTTCTATAAGAACATAATGTGTTAGAGAGAGACAAAAAAGAGAATTTTGGTAAGAATTATATAAAAAGTGGAAAAAGTATTTTTTTGAATAAGTGCGATAAGTCATTGGTTTTGGGACTTAAAATCTGAAATAGAAAATCCAGGTTCGTATTTAAGAAAATTAGGTTGATGGTGCTGACCCGACCACGAAACGCCGGACGCGAAATTTGAAGACACCATATTGTAGAGTAGAAAAAACTATAAATCTTTTGAGTTTAAACTGTGTCTCGAAAATGAATAGTTTTTGTAATAATAGACAAAATATTTTTAGTCGTTTTTCATAAATCATCCTGTATCTTAGAAACTAACAGGAATTTGACAACACTGTAGATGAATTCTGAATGGGTATCAAAAACGGCAACTTTTCTCTAATTTAACCGACCTCGTAGCTACCGTTTCAGAGATAGCAATACTGGCACACGTTATTTAATTATAACAATTTTGTGGTACTTACAATCCAAGCTAGTTGAATTTAATTTTGTGATTTATAACATTTTAAGAAAATGCGCAAAATATTAGTAAACTATTAGAGTATGATATAGATCCATATAAAAATGTCAGTCAATCTTCTTCTTCTTTTAAAATAAATAATTTACAAGGTGTTAGAATACTTGATATTTGATTTCGTCAATTTAATAATAATGATAAGGTGTATTGGTGTATAATTATCTGTGATTTAGTGACAATATATAAGAATAATTATAAGAGTTTAAATAATCAATTTCAGCTCTCTTATTCATAGAACTTGCTTTATTGACTTCAACCATTTCTAAAATTAACCTTTTATATAATTTTTTTTTCTTTATGGAGAATTTTATTTTCATTGAAGTTTGGTATTTGACTCGTAATGTATGTGTATTTAGATAAAGCAGAAGTGTTTTTTTGAAGTCTGATATCATTTTATCTCGCGAAATTCTGTTTCTTTTTATTTTGTGATGTTTGTTCAATATGCTTTTTATCACAATTAGGTATTACATGGATTTGAGCATACTAAATTTGAGAAATTTAAAGTAATAGTTTTATCTTTTAACTTTGAATATAAATTACCAATAGATTTAACATTCTTTAAGGCTAATTTTACAGGTTCATTTCTAAAAATTTTAATTACTTTCGGAGTGAGTTCTTTGATATATGGAAAATAAGCATAAGAAACATTTGGAATATCGTTATTTATGTTACCATTAATATTATTAGTGATATTATTATTTCTAATTCTAATGTTAAAAAGTAATTTGAATAGTAAATTAAATGGATAGCAATTATCACAAGGATGTCTTTAAGTTTGGGTTAGTAGTAATTTTTTATTTATTAAAGAAGGATGTATTAAATTTTGGCCAGGAACCAAATTGTCCGAAGCAATGGAAAACACCCGGACATATTCCAGGCGGAAATTAACGCCATAGGAAGATATGTGCAGTTCAACCTCGACAGAACTATAGGAAGAAAAATATTGTTATCTTCTCAGACAGTTAAGCAACCATCAAAGCTCTGCCGCCACAAACAATCAGTTCCAGGATAGTACGGGAATGTTTAGCATATCTAGCTAAACGAACTAGGCAAGAATAGCAAACTATCCTTTCAATGGATACCAGGATACGCTGGGATAGAAGGCAACGAAAAGCAGACCAATTGGCAACAGAAGGAGCACAAACTTCGCATATAGGACCGGAACCTTTCTGTGGCATAGGGATGCACATCTATACGGAAGAATCCAGGAAATAAACCATATGGATCAGTCTATCGGAATGCCTTCCAGGGTTAAGGCAATCAAAGATGTTTTTATGGCCCCCACACCCATGAAGATCAAAAAACCTTATACCACTGGGTAAGAACAATCTCCGTATCCTTACCGGCTTTCTTACGGGCCACTGCCGGTTGAGAAGGCACCTGGAGCGAATAAAAATAAAAAATGAGGAGAGTTGCCGGTTCTGTGAGGAGGGAGAGGAAACCTCGGAAAACTTCACGGAGTGCGATGCGGTCCCGAACGGGCGAATGGCCTGCTTCGGATGCTGCATCATCGAACAGGAGGAACTTCCATCGATAGAACCATCCAGAATACTTGTTTTTATCGAAACATTGAAGCTGGATCAGGTACTCTATTTAAGAATCACATCAACGGAAGCACCAAGGAATGGGAACACAATAAATCTATACAGGTCGCAGTGTTTTAATACCCTCAAAATCATTATTTATTTATTCAGTCATGTACTAAATTTATTATTCTATTTCATAAAGCTAAAACTAAATTAATTTTCATTTTATTACTCTGATAAGAAAAATAATTTAAGTATCTTTTGACTGGACAGGTTTACCAATATCAAATACCAGTCGTTAATTAGAATATTATTATTTTGCTTAATTATCATTGTATCTAAAAAAGGTATATGATTGTTCATTCCTTTTCCAATCGTAAATTATTGTAATTTTGGTTGCTAATTAAAAAAAAAACGAATTTCATTTATTTTATTACTAGGAATACAGCAAATAATGTCATCAACAAATTTTTTAATAAAATTTTGTTGTAAAGTTAAATTTTCTAAACATTGATCTAATAAATCATTCATTACATATGAGGAATGATTGGAGAAATTGAACTACCCATTGGGGTTCCAAAAACTTGTTTATAAAATTTATTATTAAGAGAAAAATGATTAGAATGATTAGAAGAAAATATCCTTTGATATTTTACAATAATTATCAAATTTACTGACCGAATGTTTGTTGGTGCTATTGATTATTAAATTAATTGGTATGTGGGTAATGAGTGATTTAACGTCTAGACTGATTAATGTATGATTTGCATGTATTAATTTGTGATTTATAAACTTTGAAAATTCAAAAAAATTTTTAATATATAGCTATTAGATTTTTTGTATGAAGTTGTCAAAATATTGGGTATGAAATCTGTTCAT
The DNA here is from genome assembly GCA_016904865.1 of Pissodes strobi. Taxonomy (NCBI): domain Eukaryota; kingdom Metazoa; phylum Arthropoda; class Insecta; order Coleoptera; family Curculionidae; genus Pissodes; species Pissodes strobi. Next base: position 555,057 of record MU181947.1, read on the forward strand.
TTTTAATTAGGCGCTTGAACACAAGAAACAACAGGTCTTAAAGATAGAGTAGGTTTATGAATTTTAGATAATCCATAAAATTTTGGACATATTGAATTGTAATTCTTTAGATTTTTATGTAATTTCATCAATCATATTTGCCTTAAATGTAGTTTTTGACTAGATTATTGCAATTCATTTCTATTGTGTTGGTTGCGTCATTGTTAACTAATGAATAAAAATCTTTAAATAAATTATTGGCTAAAGATATTCATTGTTGTTTATTAATTAATACTGTTACATCGACTTTATCAGATTTGTTAACTAAAATATTTGGACAAATTTAAAAAAATTGTTTTGTAAAAAAAGATTATTGATTAAATGATCTAAATGCTTATTAGAGTATAAATAATTAGTAATGATGTTTATTAGTTTAGCTCTAAAGAAATCCTTTTTATTAATATTAAATCCATAGATCATATTTTCAATGTCTGATAGTAGTTGAGGGATTGAAATTTCATTTATATTTAATGGAACACAAAATTAAAGACTTAGTGCTATAAAATTTTTATGTCATCTGTAATATGAATATTAGTAAGAATTTTGATCCATGAATTTTTAGATTTAATTTTAATACCGATTTCATTTTTTTGATTTGTTAATTTTATCAATATTGTTTCATCAAAAATTCTTGTATGTCTAATATGTTCAATATTTTTGAACGTAGTTCAAATGTCATTTGGTATAATATTTGAGGTTTCTAAAGGCTATTAATACATTTGCTAATGTCAATTAAATTGTGATGTGAAATTTTGATTTCTAGATTAAAAATTTTGGGAACAACGGTATTTCTGAAATTATAAAGTTCACTTAAGCACTTGCCATTATTATCTTGCGGCAGGCAACACATTCCTAAAACTATTTTTAATATGACAAGGAATCAGTCCAGTCCTTCGACATTGAAGTAAGTGCATGTTTTGGATCTTGAAATTAGCTTTTTGCTACATAAATTAACTGTATTCTCTAAGTTTTTGAAGGATATTTGGTCCATCGTTTATTCCATATCTTCAAAAAATGGCATTATTTTATAGTTATTTTCAAAAATCTATTTGAATGCAATTCCTAGTGATCAAATAAATGAACTTCTTTTAGGTTTAAATAATTACCACCCAATATTACAATTCACGATTAAAAAAGAGGTGAACATTGAAATATCTTTTTTAGATACAATGATAATTAAACAAAATAATAACATTCTAATTAACGATTGGTATTTAAAACAAAGATATTAAAATTATTTTTCTTATCATAGTAATAAAATGAAATGTACTGGGCATATAAGGTCACAAGGGTATTGACTTCATATCCTGTAAAATATGTTTAATTTGTTAAGCAATACACAATATATTGCAATTGCCCAGCACAGCTTTTTGACGATTATTATTACATTAGGTAATCAGGTTATTGTTTAATTCATATAAGATTGCATCCTGTGCATTTTGGCCAGCATATACGAATATTAAATTATAACAAATATAGTTTTATCGAAGCTTTCGTGATGTTCTTAATTCTCCTCAACCTATGAGAACCAAGCTGATTACATGGCGACCCTGCCAGCGGCGTTCGTGTGTCCTTAAGATGTTTGTAAAGTCGTTGTTTGAATTCAAACAATGGTAAAGTAAAGTAATGATGAAGTTATTGTGATTGTGTCAAGAAAATGGGGAAAACTCAGTCAAAAGAAGAAGTTATAATTGCACAAGCTGGAAACAGTGGTGGACAAACGACAACTCAAGAATCCAGCAGGGGCGTCTCCCTCCATGAAGTGCTTGCATTAATGATAGGTGGCATAATTGTTACTGTTTGGGTGATTTACTGTTGCCTGCGGACAAAAAAGAAACTAGAAAGAAAAATAAGGCGTGAAATAAGAAGAAGTCAAGAACTTGTATAAGAAAAACTCATCCTGACGATATATATGGGTCGATTCCAAAATCGATCCCATCAGGGAACTTCAACCAGTGGTACCCAAACCGGGGCTGGCATCGATGGAACGGGCTAGTTGTGGGCGCAATGCCGCTAGTTCGCAACGTTGGACACGTCAGCTTCTAGGACCACTCCCGAGGCAAAACTTCTGTAGCGGATAGCGGATTATATAATATTAAGGTAAATGAGTAGTGTAGGATTAAGTGATTTTAAAGAACTATACGCATCCGTGCATAAGTTTTGTAGTAACATTGTTAAAGAACCTACCGAGAGAAGGGTAAATTTAGAAAGAGTACATAAATTGTTGTTATAGATCGGTATATTAGAAGATAATTTCAGTACTTTAAAATTAGAATTTGGTAAAATTGAAAGAGATTCAGCGGAGCAGCAAGCAGCTTCTAAATATATCAAAGAAATCGGGAAAATTCTTTATAATTGTAGACATATACTATTAGAGAGGTTAAGCGTTATAGTAGAAGGTAAGGAAAGTGAAGAGGTATTAGACATTGTACAAGGTGATAAAAGTTTAAATATGACTGAAAAATTTGACTTGAGAACAGCCAATGACAATAACATCTACAGCTACTTCAGCTTTCCAAAAAATTTTTCTTGATTTAGTTGGACCTATAAAGACTGACATTAAAAACAATTCATATATATTAACAATTCAGTGTGAACTCAGCAAATTTATAGAATGTTATCCATTACAAACGAAAGAAGCTTATGATGTAGCTAAGTCTTTTGTGGAGAATTTTGTACTACGGTATGGAATTCCACAAGAAATTGTCACAGATCAGGGAAAAGAATTTTTGGCAAACCTGTTTCAGGAATCATGTAAATTGCTAGGAATTAATACCTTAAATTCAACAGCTTATCACCATGAAACTCTAGGAGCTTTGGAAAACTCTCACAAACATTTAGGAGCTTATTTGCGTATTCAAGTGTCACAACATGCAGATAGTTGGAGTACGTGGGTACCATATTGGTGCTTTGCGTATAACAACACTGTGCATACCGAAACCAAATATACTCCTTATGAACTTGTGTTTGGAAAACAAAGCCAAATACCATCAAATATTGCCAATAACATAGATCCATTATATAACTTTGAGGATTATCCTAAAGAGCTTAAATATAGACTTCAAACTGCTTGTAATGATGCTAGAAATAATTTGATTACATCCAAACAAAACCGGAAAATAAATTTCGATAAAAAATGTATTAATGTAGAGTATAACGTGGGAGATAAAGTGTTGATTCTCAACGAAAATAGGAATAGTAAATTAGATGCTTTGTATATAGGACCTTACGAGGTATTAGAAAATAAAAATCCAAATGTAGTGTTAAAAATAAATAATAGAAATGTAGAAGTACATAAAAATAGGATTAAGCTTTATTATGATTAGGATTAAGCTTTATTATGATACTAACTATATTATAAGTATTATAATTATATCTATCTATATATCATAAAAAAATATATATTGCTGTCTCAATATATATATATTTTTTTTTCGCCAGGGAGGTGTACTGGGCATATAAGGTCACAAGGGTATTGACTTCATATCCTGTAAAATATGTTTAATTTGTTAAGCAATACACAATATATTGCAATTGCCCAGCACAGCTTTTTGACGATTATTATTACATTAGGTAATCAGGTTATTGTTTAATTAATATAAGATTGCATACTGTGCATTTTGGCCAGCATATACGAATATTAAATTATAACAAATATAGTTTTATCGAAGCTTTCGTGATGTTCTTAATTCTCCTCAACCTATGAGAACCAAGCTGATTACAGAAAATTAATTTAGTTTTAGCTTTAAAAAATAAAATAATAAACTTAGTACATTGTTTAATAAATAAAAAAATACGCAAACTTAGAGACATCCCTTTAGATAATTGCTATTTATTAAATTTTCTAAACAAATTACTTTTTAACATTAGAATTAATAATTATAACATCAGCAATAATATTAATAACATATTCCAAATCTTTCTTATGCTTCTTTTCCATATATCGAAGAAGTCGAAAATAATTAAAATTTTTAGAAATAAACCAGAAAATTAGCCTTAAAGAATATTAGATCGATTGGTAATTTATATTCCAAATTAAAAGATAAAACTATTACTTTAAATTACTCAAATTTAGTAAACTCAATTCCATGTAATAATTGTTGATCCGGATTCGCTCCGACGCCAAACACTGTCGAAAAAATTAGAAATTTGCCTCCAGTGAACCTACCGTATACAATCTCGCGTTTGCACACTGGCGGTATACTGCCCCTCGTAGCAGAGCCACCGGTGGTCACGAACCAGATTGATCCGGATTCGCTCCGACGCCAAACACTGTCGGCAAAATTGGAAATTTGTCTCCAGTGAACCAAAAGTATATTTTTTTATACCGTGGCCGGGAGGCATATTTACACATCCTCACATACGATGGCACCAGGGTGCTGAAAACTGTGAGCCTTTGTAAACAATAATTACGTTACAAAAGCTCACTGATTTCGGCACCTACGTAACTGGCTATCATAGGTACCAGAGTGCTGAAATCGGTTAGGTTTTGTAACCGTTTTTAGCGCTACAAGAGCTCACTGATTTGGGCACCTGGAATACGCTGTTATATAATATTTCGCCTTTCGCATGGCCCTCCAAAATCTAAAAAACAGAATTTGTGGACGTAAAAGGACATCAGACTTGAAAAAAACACTTCTGCTTTATCTGAACACACATACATTACTGGTCACATACCAAACTTCAATGAAATTAAAATTCTCCCTAAAAAACATAAATGGTTATTTTTAGAAATTGCTGAAAGCAATAAAACAAATTTTATGAATAGGAGAACTGAAAATGATGATTTAAGTTCTATTTATTCTTACATATTGTCACTGAATCATAGATAATTATATACCAATACATATTACCATTATTATTAAATTAACAACATCAAATATGTATTCTTTTAACAAACAAGTATATTGAGTTTGCCATATTTTATATAGTTCTATAGGATATTCTAATATTTTACCAATTTTTAGCATATTTTTTTTTAATGTTATAAATAACAAAATTAAATTTAACTAGTTTTGATTATCACAAATTGTTATACAATATTATACATTATTATATAAAAATAATTTTTAGTCTTGCCGAAGGTTACGATACTGACCAAAAGCTTGGATACAAAACAAATTTTATCTTTTAATAAATCCCTTTGTCTGAATACCCGTTATTCATTTCCACATAAAATAATTGGAGGCGTAAAAGGGGCGTTTGTACTTAAAGAAGCTATTGCATTCATTCTATGAATATTTATTGTTGAGGTTGATTGTACACAAAATGACTTTACCGAAATAGAAATGGATTTTTTGACTGACATTTTTAAAGAAATTCATACAAATTTGCGCTGCAAAATGTTGATATATTTATGCAAAGAGAAATTTGCTATTTTGCTGCTGAATATCCAAATGGACTTATTTCTGATTACTCTTAAACTATGGTATGAATCTACCATAGGTTTATTTCGACTGTATGTGTGAATTCCGAAAATAGCAGGCGCAAGAAAAGGAAAAATCAAATCGTCGCTGAAGGTGTGAGATTTAAATTACGTTTGGATATCGGGGGGAAGAAGACCGGACAAGGAAATGTGACTTCTTTATCCATTCAATATTATGTTTCCAAAAGCAGTTGCTAGAAAGCTTTGTGTAAGTAATACAAAATTCTTAAAATTCGTAACCCACACTCAATGACTTCAAAAAGTAAATATGTGCATGGAATCGTAGAGTTTTTATTGGCAGCTTGTAAAATAGCAAAGGTAGTAAATTGGTTTTTTCAGTAGAATTTCTCCGAATTTTCCTTCATAATATTGCTGGTTTTAATTTTTTTTTCAGGTTCATTTAATTAAATTTTCAATTTATTTGTTACATCAAGCATAATATAACTATTAGCATTCACCCTGTCCAGTCTCAATCCTGATGTACCGACATTATTTTGTATTTATGAGAGGTTGATCTCACATAATGTAAATTTATCTGATTTATCTTTCATCTAAATTTCTATTTCGGATGCGAGGTAGTGATTATAATATCTTTATCTTTAATTAAATTGAGACGCAATTGCGCTCAGTTTTCGTTTATGTGCCAAGGGCCAAAGTAAAAGTAATAGTACTTACTTATTTTGAGTCATAAGACTCACTGTTAGAGGTTGTACCTCTATTTCTCTATTTATTATCAAATTTAAAATTACCTTTTATTTAAATTTTACCGAGAGTCACTGAATTTGAACGTCATTCCATTATTTTCTTTTGAATTTTATGTTTTAATCATCATTCTCTTTTGAATTTTATATTTTAAAGTAAAGAAAAGGAAATCTTGAGTAACAGTAATTATTTATAATTTTTGCTCATTGTCTGCTCAACTCAACATAGTAATTTGAATTTCTGATTATATCTGGTTTTACCAGTAAATTTTAATTTGTGGATTGCTTTATCGTATGTTTAACTTTGTCACTGATGTTCACATGATATTTCCTTGCATATTATTTAATTAGCGATATACATTGGTCTAAGACTAGTTTATTTCCTATTGCATGTAACACAACACCCCTGAATTGGCGAAGAAAACATCTTGCTTGTCAAGCAGCAGGTGTTCGTCCATTTGCTGTATTGAACCACTCTGAGGGAACCAATACTTCGTGAACCAAATGAGTCCTCGATAAACCCAACAGATTCTAACTTGGGAACAGGCAGAAACGGTTCCAGTAGAGGTCCCAATACGATCGCGTGGTTACAGAATAATTGGACGAAGCTAAGTATTAGCCAATCAGAAGATAACCATATTGTAAAGACCAATCTTGTATTGTAACATTTCATATCCCTTTTTTAATTTTTTCACATTAATTTTAATTTTCATTATTAAGTCAATTTATTCATCAGATAAACTCCATTTCAAATATTTTCATAAATCATATTTGTATTCTCATTTAATTATATAATTAATATATTCTTTGTTTTAGTATTTACATCTTCAATTTATCGCAGGATAGAGGTCTGCGAGACATTGCGAATTGTGAGGGCAAATTTCTGACATATTTATCTTTATATTTATTTATATTTAAGTATTCATATTAAGTTCGCATTGTCTCTAGGAATTCTGGCGCCCACAAAAAATTACTGTTAATAAGTGAAACAACCCACACCTGAGAATAACCAAAAAAAAGGAAACGAGTCTCAAAACGAACATCATTTATTAAAAAAAATTCTTATGGTTATGAAAAGTAGTATACAGTTGGCGAACAACTAGTATTGCGCTACAAGTCTTTGTATACAAATGCGGAGAAAAATATTGACTGAGGTGTCCGTTGCTGATTTTTAAATATTCAGGGTGATCAACTTGCAAAACAAAGAAAAAATATTAAATGATCTTATAGTACTTTCCATCGACTCTAATATGAATGAAATATGGGACACGAAAGCGATGGCACATTATCTTTAAAAAAAAATGTAATTTGAAAAGCTTTAATTTATACTGTAGAGGGCTTTATGCTTACTTTTATACTGCCAATCAAAAAATCAGCAACGCCAGCAAGACTTAAATGATTTTGCTGGCAAATTTAAACTTCACTAAGGCGATGAAATCATTTAAAAATTTCGCCCACCAGCTATAGTAAATTTAAACCTAGGTATTAATAATTTAACTTTTTTGCAATTCCTCTGAATCAAAGGCTCTTGAATTATTACATGTCAAAGAATGCTCGTCATTTAGGTCGAAGCAGTACCCACTTTAAATTTACCTGTACGCTGATTGGACACTGCTCAAAAGCAAAACAAAAATCGAGTTTATTAGCACACAACTGAAGTCGCCTTTATAAGCACACAACTGAAGTTAAGCTTCTGAAATGGATATTAGTAATATTTTTTTAAGCTTTTTTTTCTTTGCTTTTGCCCCCGGCTTCGACACTTTTTTTTTCAACTTTTCTTTCATAAAGATTTTTTTTCCATTTTATTTGTGCCATCCCCGACTTCTTAGCTCAACTCCTTCACCGCTTTTTTTCGCCGAAAACCGCGTATCCTCAATGCTATTTTTTTATTATAATTTTCTTCTTATTTCGTTTTATAATAATTTTTTATACCATTCCCAGCAATTTCTTTTTGTTTTTTTTTAAATTTTTTCGAAATGGTTTGGGTATCCAGTCGGTTGGAAGGGTGGGGGTATAATTTACCTTTCGCCCCCCAAGAATGATCCCATTACGGGATCATTAGGTGTCAGATTTTCGATCCGAGGCTCCATTTCAGATATCGACGAAAAGCACTTTTATAATAATCATAGCCGAAAACAACAATTTTTTGACGCTCATCTGATGTGTGTGAATTTTGGCGACTAATCAAAACTAAGCAAAATCATTTAAAATCGGAACCGGTTCAAATGACTTAAGTATTTTAAAACTCACTGAAATTACCGAAAGTAAGTTGAAACTAACCCAAATTAACCCAATTTGGACGACTAACTAAAGTTAACCAAAAACATTTAAATTGGTTATAACATATCGGAACAGGTTCAAATGATTAAAATATATTAAAAGTAACTAAAACTAGCCGAAAGCTGATTGAATGACTAGCCAAAACTAATCAAAAGTAACCAAAAGCACCAAAATGGGCTAAAACGTATCGGAATAGGTTACACAAATCAAAGTAAGTTAAAACTAACCAAAACGAACCGAATTTTGGCGACTAACCAAAACTAACCCAAAACATTAAATTTTATTATAATGTATCGGAGTAGGTTCAAATGATTAAAATAAATTGGAACTAACTGAAATTAACCGAGAGTTAATTGAACGACTAACCAAAACTAGGAAAAAGCACTAAAACGGTCTAAAACGAATCGGAACAGGTTACAAATACAGTAACGTTAAGGATAATTATATATTAATAGATTTTCCTATCTACAAGTAGAGGGTAACTTTTTATTCATATGCGCACCGTTTTTATTTTTATTTTTATTTTTTTTTTAAATTAAAAATGCTTTTCTTTAATGAAATATATTATAAACACTCGTGGTTGTATTTTTACTTTTTAAACTCTGCTTTTAGAAACTATTTGAATTACAACACAAATCACTTTTTGCTTTTTATTTCATCATTTTCAATGTCCCCCGGTTGCATCTTTGTAAAGGACTGTGAATTTTTGTTTATTATTTATTATTGTTTGTTTTTTATTTTAAGTTTAGTATATTTTGTACAGTGCTTGTGTTGAATTATTTAATATAACAAAAATAATCTGATCATTATAGCAATCAATCTGTTTGTGATTACTTAAATATCTAGATTGTTAAACACCTGCCTATATTATTAATAGTCTGCAATAGGGTAGTAAATAAATAAAAAGGTACAGGCCCGTCAGACGGTTTTACCTAAACAGACTGCAAGGGCTCCAATTAAAGAACGCAAACCCTTTCTCTATTCTAATAATAGTTGTATTAGGGGTACAACTACCAGATGAAAGGTGCCGCCGCGGAGTCTCCCGGCCGCATATTTACACATCCTCACATACGACGGCACCAGGGTGCTGAAATCGGTTAGGGTTTGTAAGCGTTTGTAGCACTACAAAAGCTCACTGATTTGGGCGCCTAATCGCGCCATGTCTTCACGGTGCAATCAATTTGCGGTAAGAGCTCTCGTGGTCTAGAGGTTTAGATGGCTGGGTCTCACCTGGACGGTCCGGGTTCAAACCCCGTTGCTTTATTTTAGGTTAAGTTTCGAAACAGTTTTTTTCTTGATTTTGGGTATGT
>MU181947.1:565211-578084 GCA_016904865.1 Pissodes strobi
GAGGGACAGTATACCGCCAGTGTGCATACGCCCTGAGATTGTATACTTTTTGAATCTCTCCTGACAGACCGCTCGCTGATTTATACCGTGCTGCAGGTGTCCGGCAGCTTTTGCGTTTGATGCAAAAACATCAAAACGATTTAGCTGAGTGACTCTACTCGATATTATTTGTACTCTGCCCCGGCTGTGTGTTATGGTAAGCTGTGGTATTTGTATAAAATTTGTTCAGAATTGAAGGCAGAATCCTAAAAATTTATTAGTATACAAGGTGTTCCGTTTAAAACTATATAACCTTGACGTGTCACGCGTTTCTGCAAGTCTTTAACATTTTCCTGGTGCGAAAACAAAAAAGTTGAAATTAAAGTTACTCTTATATCCGATCACCCTGAACGGGAATTGTATGTTAAATTCGATGGTTACCTCGATTTTATTTAATTGGCCCTATTGCAATAGATGTACCAAACTTTAAGTCAATATTTCATATAGAAAATACAGTCAGATGTGATTATGTTATTCAAACATAAAATATAAATACTATTATTTGGTCTGTTAAATTTCCCATTAAAGCATTCAGGAACATGGACACTTCTATTTAGCAAGAGTAGTGATTTTAACAAGTATTTAAATTATTTCATTTAATCGTCTCTGTTTCTAGGCTGCAAACATTTTTTTAAATTTAATTCCACAATACGAAAATATCTGGCACAGACGGACGGGGATGCAAGGCGCCACGTAAATCTAAAAACAAGTGCTGTTTTATGCTGGCTCTGACATTTCCACCCCTTTTTACTATCGGGTACAGAGTGTTCGTCCTTATGTAGTGTCTGTCTTGTCCTTTTTATCACTTTTTAGTTCCTTGAGAGTTAATTTTATAATGTACAATAATATATCTGACATAGAATTATATAGTATATGGCATATGTCATATAAAAATAAATCGAATGCAATATTTAGTTCAAGAAGATAATGTGTAATTCCTTTTCAATAGATTTGTGGTCGCTGGTGCTCTAGCTTAATTCAACCATAATAGAAATATCGAAAGTAAAAAATCATGCATTGGCATAAAAAGGGTTCCATACAATATTTTTACACCAACACAGATGAGCCAGACCTAACACAGACAACGAATACAAATTGAAACAGACAGGTTTTCACTAAAATTGGGCCAATCTGAAGTAAATATTATATTTTATGATATAAAATGAAAACAAAAACTTTGCGTAGGATTTAATTCAGGGATCGCCTGATTGGTAAACAAACATGCTACATATTACACTGTCGCTCATATTAAAATATGATTTGCTCTTGGTAAAGGCTTTCGTATATTAACGAATTTCAATGATACCCTATATTTGGATACGTTCTAGATACAATCTTTACAAAAAAATGGAGCGGGTTTTTATTTTTGAAACAACAATCGCTGCAGTTTGATAAAGTGAAATATTAATATGAATATTAATATGTTTTTCTTGAATTGTCAGTAACTGAGCTAATTTAATGCGGGTATATAAGCCCTGAAAGAGCAGTTTTACTGCCTAGGTAATAGGGTGGAGCAAAATAAACGAATTTGTGAACTAAGCAATTGGGTATTATCCAAAAGTTGTGGTGGTACCTTATTAATAACTGAAGGCTGGATTAAATGCAACCAAAAATCTTAAGAATATGCGCATATATATGCACATTTTTTTATTTATGCAGAACACATGCAAAAAAAAATCATAAATATGCAATAAATATGCAGTAATAAAGCATAGAAATTTTGATTTTTTATATTAAATTTTCACTAAGTTAGGGGCATGGGTATTGAAGGAAAATAAATTAAAGTTGTACAGGGTGTCCCATTTTCGATGATATTACGGGGTATCCCACTCACGAGTAAAGATAGAGAGTTGCAGTTTCCGAAATACAATACTACTTTTTTGTAAAAAGAATGATGGTATATAAACAATTTTCATAGCCCGCTTCGTTTCTGAAAATATTGCATTTTGGGACCCTCCTCGTATCCCCGTTACCCTTTAACATATGGGAAAGCTAAAAACTTGCTCTCATACAGTTTTTTACGTAGAATCCAGTGGCGTAGTCAGATTTTTGCTGTGCGCTGTCAATTTTTAGCTATAAATCAAAATTGTATTTTGTTTACGGAATTATATTTTTCTTTGGTTTGATTGGAAATTTTATAAGCTTTAGGTACTAAAATATATAACACATGATATGTATTTTAAATAATACACCTAAGATTCATAATTTCACAAAATGTGTTCATATAGGACACTCTTGATGAGTATAGTATTAGTAGGCTGTGATTACTAAATAATGGAATGATCATTTCCTATTGTCAAAACCTGCCAGTTGCAAAATTTATATTTTCTCTGAAATATTGCATTTCTTACGATGACTGAAAATGAAAATTATGAATATTTTGAAAAATATGACATATTAGTCTGCTTTATACAGAGCAATGAAAATTTCCGTGAAGCTTCACAGCTATATTTGAATATGTTTGTTTGAATAAGTATTTACATTTTTACGTATGTGGGTTTATTTTTTATTTAAATATCATTTTAATTTATAAATATCCAGAAAGAAGGCAACCTGGTAATTTATTGCTTCCCCGAATAAAGAAAAATTTGAAAAACATGGAGCGTTTATCTGGCCCCGACCTAAAAAGTATAATAAGGAAAATCGTGATAGGGATGAAGTCAACGTTTTGGCATGTATAGTGACAACGGCTTCATAATCATGTAGGGTTCTAGAGCAGGAAGTTGGTGTTTCCAAGACTCGGGTTCAAAAAATATTAACCCAATATAAATTTAAGCCATACAAGATTAAGATCGTGCACCATTTGCATCCTGGTAATGCAGAACGACGTTTGCTGTTTTGCAACTGGTATTTGGAACAAATACGTATTGATAGCAACTTTGCCAGATCTATAATATGATCCGACGAGGCCTACTTTTCGAGTGCAGGTATTTTTAACAGGCATAATACTAGGCATTGGTCCGAAGAAAATCTCCATTTGATATTCGAAAGAGAGCAACAGGGCCGATTTGGATTTAGCGTGGCTTGTTTTATTTTGGGGCGACAAATACAATACCAAATTTATGAAGGCAGTCTTTCAGGAGACAAATATCTTGAAATTTTGGAAGATGTTAATCCTGTGTTACTAAATAATGTGCCATTAGCTCATCTTAATAGGATATGGAAGTGAGTTCCATAGCGATGCAGTGAGGTAGACATAGGAGTCCTTATAAAGCGACGTTCTAGATGTTTCCAGTTGTACGACAAACGAGTGCACTCTCGCCATCTGTCGTGATTGTTTAACAGACGTTGCTGGGGGTGGGATGGTGCGCGCCAGATCCTGGAAATATCTGCCGTGAATATATCTATAAAACTGGGAGATCTCGGCCACATGTCTGCGATGTTCCAGACTATCCCGATCCCGGGTCAACTCCGGGTCGCCGAGGAGTGGCACATCTCTCTTCTGAATGGAATCCAGCAGCTTTAGGTTGTACTTAGGTGTGGCACCTCAGATGTGTGAGCAATATTCTAAGTAGGGTCTTATTTGCGCTTTGAAGAGCAATAGTAGCTGCTGCGGTGTATACAGTTTTTTTTTTGTTGAGAAATAGCGCACCAAGCTTCTACGAGGCTGATTTTGCAATGTTAGCAAAGCGGTCATACCAGGACATATTGCTGTTGACCGAGACACACAGTAGTCCAATTGAGGAATGGTCGCCATAATGATATCCGGGCCCGCGTATTGGTTTTCTTGCTAAACGTGGCGGCTTGTGTTTTTACTGCGTTAAACTGCATCAAATTCCTCTCACCCCAAGTTCAAACTTTCTCCAGCTCTTGATTAATTCATGTAATCTGCTCCTGTCTGCGGTTATAAGTCTCAGGCCCTAGTAAAGGTTTTTCTGATCTAAATTGGGAGACAACGGTATTGTCGTTTTCAAAACTGTAAACAGGATTATTGGTTTCAGTCAGCAGGTCATTAATATAGATAAGGAACAGAGTTGGTGAAAGTATTTCGTTCTCCGTAGTTCTCAATTACCTTACTCCATATATAAGTGACATAGGCTAGTATATATCCTGTTGACCTCTGTTTGCGGAAGCCGTATTGGTTATAGCCAATTATTATTATGTTGGTCTCGCGGTACTTGAGCAGTTGCTGATTGACCACATTTTCGATGACTTTAGAGATTATTGGAAACAAGGAAATTGAGCGATAGTTTGCGGACGTGGATTTCCTACCTTTTTTTGAAACAGATTGCACTCGAGCGACTTTCTAAGAAGATGGGTAATTCCCTTTTCGGTAAAATGGAGAATAAGTCTGGAAAAATGGATGTTAGTTCGTTGGCGCAGTACTTTAATACTATGGCAGATATTCCATCCGGTCCTGATGCGTTTTACGTATTTAGCTCTTTGACGATTTTACGAATATCATAGTGGTGAAACTTAACTTATGCCATGATAGTGTTGATGTTGGATATGGTGCATATGGCCTGGCCTTGAAAGACGTGTATGGTAGAGTGCGATAAAAACATTTTAGCGAGCAGGTTTACTTTTTCCTTAGCTCTAGTTGCCGTGACGTTAATCTCTCAAGCATGTGAGAGACGTTTTTGTAAAGTTATTACTTACTGCCTTTGCTACCGACCAGAAATTGATGGAGCTACTGGATCATTGCAAAAGTTTATTCCTGATCCTTTGATTGTGTTTGTTCTTAGTGTTGTCAAACGTTTACATTTGCCTCTGGCTTCGGCGAAATAATTGCGACTTTCAGCGGTCTGATTTTGCTGCCAGTGCTAGTCAGGATTTTGTGGTTAGAAAAAGATACAGATGGGCGGCAAATTCGGCCCTACTTGAGTACCTAGTTTGTTCGTCTACAAATTGAGTAAGCCCACAACTGATGGCAAACTCTTCACCTTCTTTACCATGGTTGTTGATCTTGTTGTGATGTTTGAGCCAATTGGTGTCATGGGCATTGAAATCTTCCAGAACGATTATTTCTGATTTGGGGTTGTCGATCTGTATTAAATAAAAATGGTAGCTAGTGTTGTAAAAAAGCTTTGGTAGGCTCTACCACTCGAAGGACGATAGAGACAATATAATATGAACTTGGTTAATCCCTTGGCAGTGAATCTAAGCCTCATGACGTCAAGATTGTTCGGTTCGAGTGCTTCCTCGCGGTGAGACGAAAGATCGCTTCGTGAAAAAGGCATATTCCGAACCTATATCTGAATCGGGAGAGTAGCTCGTGACCAGGGTAGAGGTAGTTTACTGTTGATGGTGTGGTCTATTTGTTTATTGATATTGGTGTACAGAATTAATGTTTGTATTAAGATTGGTTTAATATCCTTGCTGCCATGCGATACGATTTAAAAGGTTTTAATTAGTGTAATGTGTTCATAGATTTCTACTGTTTCCAGCTAATGCTTATCATCTTCAGCTATTTGGACAATATTCCGAAAAAGTCTGGTAATCAGAGATTTAAACTGGTTTGGGATGAATATATTTAAGATGTAGTGTACCAACTATTCGGATTTCTTTTAACCATTGTCTGAATGTGCAATGCCCATACGCCACTGTGTGCGCTATGTTTTTCGGGTAATTTTTCTCTTTATGATAAATGATTATGAAGGATATAATGCTACCATCTGCCCCAAAAATAAACATTACATCTAAGAATGTTTTAGCTAATCCTTAAACAACCTCGAAAATATTTTTACTGCCTTAGTGGCAAGAACTTTATCGTTTTTGGGTTACAATAAAAAGTTAATTTAGTGACCATCGTAAGCTAAGGATAGATCATCAAATATGGTTTCGAAACCCTCTTCCGTAGGATATATTTTAATTAAGTGAATAATTTTTTGATATCGTCTTCGCTAGTTGGTTTGCTATTGGGTGTTATTGCTTCATTTCTTATCTCTATAACTTCTGCCAAGCACTCTGGACGGCCTCTCAGGAAATCTTTGTATCAACCCTTTCCCGGTCTTCTATTTCCAGATGGTGTCTTCCCTTTATCCCTTTTAACCAGTTCTTACCTCAGGGCATCTATAATGCCATCTATCCGACGAGGAAACCCTTTTCTGTTTAATGTAAAAAATATCCATCTAAAAAAATATCTGATTTTTACACAGTACTACGAAAAACATATAAACATTTCTTTATCAGGGTTTGGTTTTCTTTACGATTAGGAAGCATTTATGGACTCTTTTCACTACTGCCATTCCATTTTTTTACTGCTCTCACTCAATTTGCAATTTTCTATTATCTTTTTTTGTCATTAGAAAAACAAGACTTAGGGCGGTCAGACAAGATCAGGAGTTTGAATATAATTGTTAAACTCCTGACCTTGTTTCGAACGGATTAGCAAATTAACACTGCCACCATTAACTGTGTTAGAATTCGTATATTCTGAACCGTCGCTTAACCACCGGTGTTTTGAATGCACTTTAATGACAAATAATGGCGAGGTAAATGGGTACCCACAAATACACTGTAAAAACTGAAGCTTGAAAATCAATTTGACATCTGACAGTTATAACAGCACATTCAGCATATTTTCAGGAGTGGTACATACAAATTTTGCGTAATTTAATCTTGTTTTATACTTTTCACGATCACAATAAAGAAAATCATGCTAGCCACTATATGTGGTGCCAACTATTGCAGCAACTATTTTGAAATAAATCGCTGGAATAGCAGCTATTTTCGTTGGGTTATGAATACTGGGGCCATGGGTCTGAAGCACACAAAATTCCAAGACTTTTGACAATTAAAATAATTGCATATACGTATTTAGATTTTTGTAGAGGATTCATGGATTTAGACTTTATGACTTAGGTCACTTTGGCTCTGGCCCTTGGATGTAAGTTGCAAAAGTGCTAATTTAGTGACCCTAACGATGCTGAAAATCGTAAAAAAAAACTGTAAAATTTCCGACATTTTGAGGAACAGATCTGTCCCCGTTGTCAAGAACGAGAAGTCTAAAAATGAAAATGGTTAGAAAATGCAATTGGAACAGTAAAAAGCTTGTGCACTTTGTCAAATTTTATAATGTTGGTCCCGTCGTATCAAATATTTTATAAAGATTTCGTAAAGCATTCACCAGCTTGCTCTCCAGGTACTAAAGAAATTTCACTGAAAATAAATAAAAACTATTTTTGCAGCATTTACTCTAAAATTGGGTGTTATATCATACCTACCTAAAATACCGGAAGGGAATTTAATAATGAAAATTATTTGAGGGTTTCCGTCTAGCTTTTTTGATACGTAGTTCAATTTAATTTTAAAATTGGCCTAAAATTTACATCAAATCGTCTTTTCCTGAATGCGCATTTCAGAGATATTGGTAGCGAAGCTTTATTTCAAAAAATCCTGTATGATAGCATTTATTATCTTATTTCCAACTTTAATTTGTGTATATGTTTGCACAAGTGACGTCAATTTTAAGGAAAAAATATATCTGATAATATTCCTATGCGAGTATGCCCCATGTCATGTTTGTAAGACGATGTTGCTAAGAGCTATTAATCTCAGCCAAACTTATTGTTTTTAACTATATAATTTCAAAGTTAAACCACTCGTAAGACAGTTATATAGATAAACGAGGATCCAATGCGGATTTTACTCGGAACACTACATTTTCAAACTATAATTTGAAAAATTTGTATACCTCACATTGTAGCAAGATAATGAGGTTACCTGATTGATGATTATTTCAGTTCTTAGCTTCATTATATATTCCGCAACTCACAAAATTAGCATAAATATCCATGTATAAATTGAAACTCGATTTACTACTGCCAATATTATTTAATGAATAAAATTATCTTTCAGCTGCTGGATGCAGAGCACAGAAGACGAAAACGGCTTTCATGTAAAAGCAGCTATATTATATATTCCTATTTTATGTTATGTTATGATTGCAAGGTAAAAAAACACGGACGACATTTACTAAAATCACTGAAATTAAATCTATAAAAAATTAATTATAAGGAGTGGAATTAATACCTTACACGCAAATACAAATTTATCCTCTTGAAGTTAATCTCGAGGTAAACCGAGGAGCGAGGAACGTTGGATTCTCACAACAATATTTTAACTAGAATAAAATTCTTCATGGAGCAACACCACGCGAGAAAGAGAAATTGCAAATAAACGCATCCTTATATCCACTGAGAATGAATTGTTATTTCAACCTGTAAGAAAAGATAAATATACGGTTTCGTCTTCATCTTTGTGTTTCCCTATACTTTTCATGAGAATAGAACACAAATTGAAATTAGTTTTCCTTTAGTATAGCGGCATTTGTTTGAAATTCTTATTTTATTCATTTATTTATTTAGTTGATTTAATACATGTTGGGGTGTGATTCTTATGAATTTATTGTTAAAATTATATTGCGATTTAAGCAGTAATATATTATATATTTTACTAGCAATTGACTAATTTTTG
This sequence comes from Pissodes strobi, assembly GCA_016904865.1. NCBI lineage: Eukaryota > Metazoa > Arthropoda > Insecta > Coleoptera > Curculionidae > Pissodes > Pissodes strobi. Next base: position 573,669 of record MU181947.1, read on the forward strand.
AAATATCATGAATATTGAGAACCACTTCTTTCTATTCCGGTAGTTCCTACAAATAAATTAGAAAATGAAGCATTAAGTGGCATTTAAGTCAATATATTGAAAAAATAGGTAGCGTAAGTATATAAAATATTATTTTAATAAAAAAAAAGGGTACCAAGAAGTGAAATATGAAATATTTTCTTTACTTTAAAGAGTGTCAAACGCACACCAGTCTCAATAGCTTGTCAACGATATAAGATTTGTACAAGTCACATTATTTGAATAACGCCAACTAAATTAATAATTCTCATCATCATCATCACACATTTATTAGCATGATTACCAAGGTTTATACATTCACTTACGAACTACAATACATGACCTAAAGCTAGTATGTCGTCGCGCGTTCTTACGACGCTGCTGAACCCTCCCAGCACACACAACCCAACTTCACGTAATCTCATCTTACTTGGGCGTGCATTGACACCCTTCAATAGTTTTCCGTGCAACAAATTATCGATGACTGGCAATAGAGCTGAATGACTTATTTTCAAGGCAGATAAAGATAGTGAAGGAGGGGAAGGGCGGGGGTAAGCATGGGGAAAAACCCCCAGAAAAACCATATTCCACTCCATTCTTTGGTTTCTTGGGGACACGCAACATACCAGACAACACAAACATATAGACAAAATATAAAAGTCGAAAATAATTTGCATAATCTTAATGCGGAGTAGCATTTGCAACTGCACATTTGAAACACTTGACTACGTGTAGCTGTGCTTCGCCCGCCCGGAATAAGGGAACAGGAGGCAGTTCGAGTGCAGCATCCTAGCGGCTCTCGGTACGTTGAGTTGCGCCTTTTCAACGAAGTGAAGGTCCCTTAGCAAGCCACGTCCTCTTCGCTTCGCTGAATACTTGGCAATATCGCAGCGAGCACCCCAGTAGCAGCATCCTTCACGTTGATTTAGTATTAGTTGACGCTAAAAGCTCGACAAGCTGACAATTTAGCGATGCACTTACCAGAACTCAAAGGGCCTGAGCAATTAAGAAACCCGTCTACGCCATACGGAATTGGAGATTTAGGAGGAAATTGTGGAACACGAAAGTGCTAGCGATTCTGTTGAGGTAAGCCGAGCCGAAAACTAATATTATGGCAAAGATCGGTACAAATGGACAAAAAAGACTCCAAAAAAAGATGTAGAGACGCCAGCTGACAATTTGGGGATGCACTTACCAGAACTCAAAGGTCCTGCTCAATTAAGAAACCCGTCTAGGCCATACGAAGCTTGTCAACTACTTTTCACAGAGGATATTCTAATAAATAATGGAACATACTAAAGCAAAAATAACCAAACTCTTATCCAACACCGCGTATCTTTTGTTGACCATTTGGGCCTAGCCTGAGTTGAGCTACTTAGCAGGAATTTCCCAATTTAGAGCGAGAAGATCCAGCCTCATTAGCCTCAACTAATGATACTGGAAGACCAATTTTTCGGGCTACTATGTCCCAAAAGCGATTTTTATTTCTTCTGACTGCAATGAGCGGCGCTCGTCTTATTAGGGGGGATTAGAAAGGAATAACATGATGCGGGATGGGAATAGATCTATCATTTTACGGCGGTCTTGACCTCAAAACGAATATTATTATTTTCCTGTGTATGGGGCCATGCCTGGGCTCATCCTAAGGGCTGTATGGCAATGCTTTATGCGAAGTCCTCGGTGAGCCACGTGTTTTCAGATCATAAAACTTACATGCAAGCTTGCCTATACATTCATTACCATACTCTATGCGAGCCCATGCGTGCAAGTCGCTGATCCTGGTACGCGGCCCCGCCGAGAAGGCCGCTCTTAAGTACCTGTTCTAAATAATCTCAAACTTTTTGACGTGCCAATCCGAAATGGAGCACCAGTATGGTGCCCCATATTATAGAAAGGACCTTGTGATAGTAAAAGCGGCTTCAACTTTTCAAGAATATCATGATTGTTGTTCTGCATGTATGCGGCATGTCTGCCGAAGTTGGGCTTATGTGGAAGTAGATACCTAGATATTTTAAATTGGCTTTAGGAGGAATAGGAATATCGTTCATTGGAATAGGCGTGACATCTGTATTAATAAGTTTCCCGGTAAATACGCCCAATTCAGTTTTCGCCGGATTCAGCCGTATTTCCAGATTCCATACAAAGTATGAATGAACTCCATATGAGCGCTCAAGTTATCGGCTGCCTCCAGCGCAATAAAGGCACTTGAGTAGAGGGCGGTGTCGTCAGCGTAGAACGCCAAGAAAGTATTCGAGTGGGACGGAAGATCTGCTATGTAATAACTAAATAGCTGCGGCAATAGTGCGCCGGACCCAATCGGTCTCGAAGTCGAGAGTCTCGAGACCGATTCGCCTACACGCACCGAGAAGGTGAGTCCATATTTTGCAGGTTTGCTTTTCATATACATTCTAAAACTACATCTATCTCTAAATGCATCAATCTTCTCATCAACTGTAGCATATTCCAACATGTATAATTAATTATCCTGACAATTATTCACCAACATATTGTAAATTCATGTAGGTATTGACGCCAATTTGTCATCTAATTGATTGTGCCCCTTCTACTTGCGACGCCATTGAAACTCATGGCACTCAGAAGAAACAAAAATCGCTTTTGGGACATAGTAGCTCGGAAAATTGGTCTTCCAGTATCATCCGTTTAAGCAACGAATGAAGCTGGATCTTCTCGCCCTAAGTGGAAAATTCCTGCTAAATAGTCTAGTCGTAGAACGACTTTCAACTCGGCTAGGCCCAAATGGTCAACAAAAGACACGCGGTGTTGGATAAGGGTTTGGATATCTTTTCGTTAGTATGTTCCAATATCATGATTAGAATATCCTCTGTGAGAAGTAGTTGACAAGCTTCGTATGTCGTAGACGGGTTTCTTAATTGAGCAGGACCTTTGAGTTCTGGTAAGTGCATCCCTAAATTGTCAGCTGGTCTTTCTGCATCTTCTTTGGAGTCTTTTTTGTCCATTTATATCGATTTTTTCCACACGGCTTACCTCAACAGAATTGCTAGCACTTTCGTGTTCCACAATTTCCTCCTAGATCTCCAATTCCGAAATGTCCTCAGTAGATTTACCAAATTCACTTATATAATCCGTGGACTCATCAATATCACTTACATTCGCAGTAAGTTCGTTTAATTCCCTTTTTTTAATATCTACGCGCCATCGATACTGCAAAAAATACGTAACTGCTATACTGGGGTCTCTCGTGACCCCTCACGCAAATAATTCGATAACGGTAAATGTTGCTCGAATGAGCTTTTAGCGTCAACTAGTACTAAATCAACGTAAGGCATACTGCTACTGAGGAGAAGCGTCTAGGTACAGACCACGGCCGTAAGCTTCAAACCCTGTGATATGCAACCAGCATCACCTCGTTAATTACATATTAATTTCACTACGTTCTAGCAAGATTTCTACAATGCCTCAGTGGTGTAGAGGGCAGAGTGGTTGCCTGTCATTCTTGCACTGCGGGTTCGATTCTCGTCGGGTTCGACAGATATTTTGTTTATTGTTTTTTATTAATTTACCTTTTTTTCTTAATTTTGGGATAGTTTGGAGTAGCCTGTTTTATATACCAAAACATTTTAGGGTGATAAGTATATAATGTTGTAGGTAGATTTTGTAAGGTGTAAATGTACTATTACTAGGTAAAAAAATGGTGTACGGGTGTTTGTCTATTTGACAATATAAAAAAAACGATGGATGGTATTATTGATGTTTTTAAGGCAGAACTGTCACGAGAAAAAATTCGTAAAAAAGAATATTACATTTTCTTCGATATCCATTGCGATATCTACAGCCCTATAGACAGAGTCTCTACTTCAGAGATCCTTCAGGAACCTGAAGCTCAACCATCCGAGGAAAAAAGCTTTTGCTGATCCTCACTGTTTCTGATATGCAGAAACCCATCCTGTAAAGTCCGCTGTCCTATTACAAGTCATTTTTTTTAACCGGGAGGTAAGTGATACCTTTTGTCGAAGAGTAATAGTACCTAACTCAATATTGGTTGTTAAGCCCCAATAGCAGAAAGATTATATACATATTAAAACTATTGACTGTATAGTGCGTGTTAACGATACGAAATAGACTATAACAAAAAATCGTAACAGCCAACCATCTAGTTGACAGATTTCACTATAAAATTGAATGTGACGGAAATATATGTTAGAATTTATTTATGCTCTACCTATTAGCATAAGATCTTAGTTATACTTAGCAATAGAATTATTCAGGTAAACGTTTGCTACTGAGCTGAACAACGCTCATATTATCATTGATGTATGTTTGCTATTTATTGGTTTGTGATACCATAAAAAATATAAGTCGTTCATCATTTATAGCTTCCTATTTGGACAAATTGTCATCTATGGAATTTATTAAATG
>MU181947.1:613084-698962 GCA_016904865.1 Pissodes strobi
AGGCAGGTGATTATAAATCTTGGTACTCTCTTAAATTAATTAATTCTTTTTTAATATTTTCAGATTAACGCATGATAGGGCCCAGGCCTATTAGATACAGAACGTTCTTTATGAATTAAACACACTGTTTCAAATATAAGCAATGACACCAAAGTTAAAAGTTAGAATTTAACATGAGTGGTGCTCTAAAATGTCTAATTATCCAAAAAAATAGAAGTTAGTGGACATTTGAACGATATTAGGTTGTTTTTCTTAATATTAAAATAGAGAGAGTTGGAGTCACACCACTTTCTGACAGGCATAACTATGAGTTTTAGGTCGCTAGTCACATTCCCATACCACATAATTGTAGCATCATCAGTAAAAAGTGTGAGCTTACCTTGAATATGTAAAGAGGACAGGTAATTTATATAAAGGAAGAACAATATTTGAACCAGTACTCATCCCTGTGATCCCCCCAGTCTTTGAACGCTTCTCATTGCTCTGAACAAGCTGTGACCTTCCGGAGATGTACCTTTGGAACTAATGAAGCTTCAGCAGGAGTGTTCTGTGATCCACACAGTAGAATGCTTTTGAAAAATCGCAGAACACTGCAGCCGCAGCATCGCCGTCGTGTCGCTAAAACGTAAGTAAATACTCTTCAAGACGAAAAGATAGCAAAGTCAGTTCACTTTGATTTTTCGAACCCAAATTACGCCTCAGTGGGGAGATTGCGCGGAAATTACATGGATCACCTACAACTCCACCTTTGTGAATAGGTATAACCTGAGTAGTTCTTAAGCAGTCCGGAAATACACCTAATTGAAATAGTTGGTATATAATGTGTGCCAAGATCTGCAGGACACAATCAGGAGCACTTTCCAGAAACTTGACTGATCCAAATCTTGCTAATGTGAATGGATTGTGATTTATCACCAACAAATTATTAGTGCCCTAAACCAGGGCACAAGAAATCAGAATTTCGTAAGAATAAAATAAGAGGTCTCTGAAAATATAGTCATAGGACCAATTTTCATGAGAGTTGAAGTTCCAGATGTTGGTTTCAACACGGTGGTCAAACACTAATTATTAGTAAACACACACAAGCAAATAAGGCAAATTAAATAGTTTCTATCGTTCTAAGCAGCGTAACAGCAGCGTGCGGGGCATCAGTAAAGTGTGGCAGGTATAACTGGAACAGCGGCAAGAATGCGGACAAAAAATCGTGTTGTCGAGTAACTTTAAATATTTTTTGAGAATTAATATTTATACCTATTATTTAGATAAACACATAATTTAATATACTCATTAACTCATTGAAAATAAAAAGTAATATCCAAACTGGAACTTTACTATTACTTCATTTTTAATTCATAATCTATTGTAGACATTATCAATTTAAATAAATTTGCGACATTTATATCTATTTGCCCGATACATCCGGCAACAGGTGCGTCAAGTTCCCCTCGTCCTCGTCACAAAGTGCATCAAGGCGATTGGCTACAAGCCATTTTGTCTCTCTCTGCTCCTCAAACGTCGCTGTTCCAAATAAGTTTGCCACACTTTATCTAGCCTACGAGATTTCATTTTGGCCTCTGGTTGCCCACAACATATGGTGAGGGGAGCAATGGGGTAATACATGGTCGACATCAGAGAATATGACACGATGAAGATTGGAACTGCCAAGAATTATGAAGTGTTGTTTGCAAACAGGGAAGGAACACTAAAAGGTATAAGAAAAAGAAATAATGATTAAAGAGGTTATTGCTAACGTCTTATAATCTCATTCCTGCATCTAATTATAAGAAAAGGACTTTAAGATCACATTCACTAATAATAATGCTGGTAAAACACAAGCTATTTCAAATATGAATGGATGCAAGTTCCATTGCATAACTTTCAATAATTTACTTTGTTTATGTATAGGTTTTATTGATCGAAAATGTAATTATAGTGAGATACATTTTGATGAAAATCTATGGCACATGATATCAAGACATATAAATAGTTACAGCTTAAAGGAATTAGGGCTATGTTAGAACTTAGACATTTGTGAAGCTTATATGGAGGGAAAAATGCCAACAAACCATTTTATAAATGTTATAAAAACAGTACAAAGATTGATCTGTTGATACAATCTAATAAAATAGGTCCGGCAGCAACTCCAATCTCTGATGGTTACAAGTATCTTCTTAGAAGTAAAAAATAAATGTGAAGGAGATCAAAATATAATTGATTTTATAAAATTAATTGAAACACAGCAGAAAGAGCAGAAGCAGAAAGAAAAGAACTAGGTTCGCATGAGAAACTAAATACATGGAGAGAAACATAATCATCAGAAATTAAGAGTGTTATTCAAAGAAAATGGGTCTTAGGACGGACGAAGATAGCACAAGAAAAGCAACAATAATAGCAAAAGGTTTTAAATTAACGGGGAGGATCAATTTGAACCAAATTGTTCATCAGTAGCCAGAACATTAAGAATAAAGCTACTTTTATCTCTAGCATTACCAAAGGATTAGCCAATCACGCAAATATATATCCCCACAACATTTTTAATTGGATTGCTTGAAAATGATGTTTATATTTATGTACCGACAGGTGTTACAATAAAGAAGCCATACATATTGATACTTAATAACGCTTTTTATGGGCTAGAAGATTCATCAAAAGCATGAACCGATACATTAAATAAATCAGCATCTCACAATAATTTTGAAAGGTATTGCCATTTGCAGTGTAGCAAAATGGTTGGGATACTAATTTATGTTGGCGATATATCACTAATAGGGAGAGATAATGGCCAGACTGTAAAATTGTGCAAAGAATACTTTCTGGCGAAAAAAAAATTAATATTACTAGTTCGAAAAGTGTAATTAAAGTTGATCGAGAAATGCTTATAGAAAAGCTATCGAATCATTTTAATATGAAGGAATGTAAACCAAAGGATAAAGGCTTCGAATAGAATGAATATGATGAATTGAATCCGCCATTTTGAATTTTCAAACTCTGATAAAAAATCATATTCCTTGTCCCCAAAACCCCCATATACCAAGGAAGTCATATTTTAACAAGTGTATTTTATAGACAATTGATTGGACGATTGATATATTTAGCCGTAACTAGAAGACCTAATATTATTTATACAACAGCATATTTGGACAGATTTTTAGATTGCCCAACTACTGAAATATGCTGGAAAAGAAACTTAAAAATACTTGCAAGGAACTGATGTACTAATCAAATGCTGATAAGGCAACACATAAGAAAGATTGGAAAACTGTAAATGGATGCATAATTTGAAATGGAAACAATCCAATATCATTGTTTTAAAGGAAGCGGAATTATGTGGTATTATCAACTGCAGAAGATGAATATGTGGCAGCAGCATAAACAACTCTAGGCCTAATTAATAACAAAGATGGTAGATTTTGACTTATTTGACAAAACCGTTCTGCATTGTGATGAAAATTTTTTTTGGTCTAAAATCAATGAATATTCTAAAACGGCAACGCATATTGATATTAATTAAGAATCATAACTTAAAGGATATAATTTTTAAGAAAGAAATTGAAATGGAGTATGTATCATCTGAGCAAAATTTGATTACTATTTTAACGTAATCTTTAGGTAATAACGTATTCTTAAATCTTAAAGATAAGATATAGCAGTTTTCATGTTCTGTTCATTCAAAATTGAGGAGGAATACTACGTTAAATGTTTGTACCATTGGTAACCATGAATTGATTAAACAATGTTGAGACAGATATTATAGCAGTCAATGTATTCTTTAGTAATAAATATATCTTAACAAAATTTTTAGTTGAGCTGATTTTCAGAACCCAAATACATAACTGTAACAGGACTTTGCAAATGATAAAACTAAACAGTACCAATATTTCATGTCTTTACGTTGTTATACGAATGATTATCTCAATATGTACAACATATTATAAAAATATAGCTAATACAATTGTATGTCAGATTTATAGAACGAGATTGCACGAGCAATTTTTTGTCATATATTAGTTAGCTATAAAATCCTTCATTATTTGAGGGAAAATATGGCCAATGATCTATAAAATGCAGCCGGCAGCAATTGACTTGAGCGAGTTATTAAAATTTTTACTCCGACGTATACGGAATTTTTAATTGGCTTCAGGCAGGGATAGGATATAAGCCTGAAGTTTAAACATTTTGCCTAATAATAATGCAGAACTGGAGAGGATAAATAGATTACCATATTCAGCGAATAGTAAATAATTACAGCTGCCTCTCCAGTAAATCCAGTTTGTCTCAAGTACTTTCAACATTTTATCAATAATATTTTTTACAAGGCGTTCCCATGAGAATATGATGATTATTGCGTGCTCAGGTACCTACTATGAGAATTTATATTCATAAAATAGTAAATTTTTCTTGAATTTCCCTACGTTTTAGAACTCAAATAATGACAAATATATTCGGGGGACATTTTCAAATAAGAATATATCAAAAAACCAAAAAAAAAATAATTTTTACGAAAACGCCGGGCAAAAAGACTGAGGTATTTTGTGGACCATCCCCAACCACCTCTGAACCACTAACCCCATCCACTTAAAAATCTTGCGCTACCCTCTTTGGAAAGCTTATCAAAAATACTATTCAGCGATACCAAAATATTTAATGAGATTTAAGTGTGAAATGTATGACGTTTTGAAAATATATTTTCGAACTGATTTTTACAAAATTTGGTAGGAAAATTTAAAAAATATTGGTAAATGATAAAAAAGGATAATTGTGGTGCTAAAAATCTCAATTGTTTTTGGAATAGCGCAAATATTTGTAACCTATTTTTTTTTCTATAATCTTCAATAAACTTTGCATCTTTTAAACCACTTAAAATTTAACGTATTGATTGATTGCCACCACTGTATTTTTTCTTCGAACACATTTATCTCGGGGATGATGTATTCTATGGGAGAACGAGAATAAATGATTTTTCTTCATGGCGCTCAAGGTATATGCTATTTGGGAACTATCGACATAAAAGGTAACCTACCAAAAGCGTCACCTATCCCTACATAAAAGATTATGTTTCAAAATTTCATGAAACTAGATCCATTGCTACTATAAAAATACAATCTAGAATTTTGGATATAGGTTATTAGCCAAGCTTCTAAGTGCAACAACTTGACTACGATGAAAAAGACAAAAGAGTTCCGTTGCTCCAGTGATGAGTCTTATTTTCCCTAAATAGTCATGTTAATGAACATAAACCTCGCTTCTGGAGGGACGTTAAACTCAATCTTTTTACAGAGGGGCACTATCAATATCCCAAAAAAGTCAGAGTTTGGCCTAAATATTGAGAGACAATATCATAGGCTTTATATATTAAAGGAACCTTAACCAGCTAAGTTCATGCTGACATGCCCAACCAAGCTATAGAGCCCTCGATTATTCATGAACTTGAAAACCGAAGATATTTACTAGATAATTTATTTTTTTTTACTCTGAAAATATTCTCAAACCTGCCGGAATGCATATTAAACCATCTTATTATCTTAATTAACAAGTTATTACAAAATGGGATTTTTCCAAGCTTTCTTAAGGTGGCAATAATAATTCCTTTGCATAAATGAGGAGATAAAGACCAAGCTTCGAACTATCGCCCAATTTCACTCCTTCCCATATTATCAAAGACCATTGAAAGATTGGTTTAAAAAGGCTTCTATCTTTTCTCTAAATATAAAATACTTACTACCCATCAATCTAGATTTTTAAGTAACAAATGCACAAATAATGCTATTATGTATACTCCAAGCTTAACAACGATCACTCTACAGCAACAAATTACTGTGATTTCCCTAAAGCTCTCGATGGTGTAAATCACAATATTTTTAATAACAAATTGCAGTACTGCGGATTCAGAGGAGTGCCTCTCGAATAGTTTAAGTCGTATCTTAACAACAGAAGTCAGCTCCTGAGGGTTGATAAGTCGATGCCTTCTTGCAAGCCAATAGATTGTGGGGTACCCCAGGGTTCATTACTAGGCCCTATTTTGTTTCTGCTGTTTATCAACAACATTGCTTGTCTGGACATTAGCGGTAAAATCTGTCTCTTTGCGGACTTTGTTCACTTGGAGCATCCCGGATATTACGGCGCTTCACAGAACTGTATCTAGTGATTTCTAATCTCCTAAACTTTTGTCATATAAAAGTACGTTGCAATCTTTTGTGCTTAATAACACCACTATTGACGTCGTTGAATCTGTGAAATTCTTGGGGCTTGTTGTGGACAACTATTTAAAGTGGGACTTGCACATCGATGCCTTATCAAAAAAATTAAGTTCTTCCTGGTGTGCGCTAATAACGGTTTCCGGGGAGCTAAACTTGTCATCTGCTAGAACAATCTATTATGCCCTTTTTGAGTCACATCTCCGATAAGCCCATCCATTCTGAGGTACTTGTTGTGTGACAGTGTGACTCAATTTGAGCGTGTTTTCAAACTACAAAAGAGAGTTGTTCCATACTTACTGAGACTAATCAGTAGAACTCACTGCCAGGATTTCTTTAAAAGATTTAAAATATTAACTTTTTCTTTCTTATTCATATTTGAATCCGTTTGCTTAATCCGCAAGCACGTATCTGCTATGCCATAAAGGCCATCTCACAACTATCCACTTAAGAATACGAAGCATGATCTTTATCTGCCAACTCCACGCTCAGAGTTAGTTCAAAGCTCTATGCTGTACACTGAAAAAAAATGCACAATTATCTGCCATTTGAAATGAAGCCATTAACATATTTTCCCGCATTTCGCAGAGCTATGACATCATTCTTACTGGAGAGAGCCTTATACGCAGTAAACGACTTCTTTATTAATACTTAATTTTGGGCATCTTACACACTGGTTTAATGTTTGGTGGCTGTTCTTTTTCTTTTCATTGTATGTTTCTATTTGTGTTTTTATATGTTTTGTACTCTAGCTCTAGCTTTGTCTACAAATTGTAAAATTTTTTGACAATAAAGCATCTTTTTATTAAATGAAAATCCTTTAAATTTTCAACAGAAAAGTGCACCCTCACCATCCTGCTGTGGTAAGAAAGTGGATGGTTCAAAATTATTTAACCAGTAGATTGGCAGAGAGAGGTACAACTGAGTGGCCGCCAAAATCACCTGAACCTTATCTCTATGGACTTATTTTTACGGGGTTACATTAAATCACTTCTTTACAAAATCCAGCTGGCTTCCCTGAAAGAACTGCGTAAAGGGATAACTGATACGTGTCAAGATATTCCAAGAGGCATTTTTCAGGAAGTTAGAGAGGAATTCGAAAATCGACTTTATCTCTCTTTGGAACAAAATGGAAATGGAATTTGACTAACCCAAACCACCTTAAAAACAAAAAAAAAACGATAATTTGGTGTAACTTAACCAGTGGCGGTACAGGGAGTTAGAATTTAGGAAAATATATACCGATAAAATAAAACCATTTATATAAAATTAAATATTCTTCGCATCATCATCAGATGGAGACCGTAACTGAGAAAATCATTAAATTAAAAGGACGCTTTTAGTGATTACAATTGTATGTATAATATACCATTGGAAACGTTTTTTCACCTTAAAACTAATATCCCACATTTTCGGTTAGAAGAATGTGTTTTGGTGATTATTGCGGTAATTTCAGGAATTCGGTGATCATCATTTCAGAAGCAAAACATAAAAATAGCTCAATACTTGCAAAACACTAGCAGGAACAGAAAATTTGCAATGACCAATGTTTTTGGTCTTTGTAACAAAAATTAAAGTCAATTTACCGAAATACCATTAAACTAGAAAACGCCAGTTATTACAGCAGAAAAATATTATCTGCCACTAATCATCAGAGAGAGATCTGAAATATAGTGGGTGACTTGAGAGGGAAGAAATCTGAACAAAAAATTCAGGTGCCAGAGATGTAAACATCACTGCAACATCGCAAGTCACCTAGATAGCAATATCTCTGGACAAGCAATCTCTGATCCTTTATCTTTGTCCTCTTTCAACAATTGTTTGGTACCTAACTCTTTCTTTTTCAATCCAGTTACAAGGGGATTTAAAGAACTGGTAATTGTTGAGCCTCAAAAATAAAACCTCATCAGGATGGGATAACATATCCATTAAAATTTCTATCCATTCCAGAGCCCTTCTGTAAATGTTTTAGAAAAGACCATGGAAACAGAAAATTTTCCCAGAGTTATTCGTGTTTTTACGGGAGGAGAGAAATAGTTGCCTTCAAACTACCGACCTATATCACTACTGTCCATACTCGGTAAAATTGTTGAAAAACTCATTAAGCAGCGGATTGTGGCTTTTCTAGAACAAATTAATCTATTGTCTTATAGACCGTTTAACTTTCCAGCGAGTACTCTGTGTAATTTCCCTTGAGCGAGCCCATGTCGTAAATTTTACATCATCAAGTTTTCTTTATGTAAATAGTGTTTTCTTAACGTAAATGTTGGGAAATTGCTGTGAGGATATGAAAAATATTATATGACAGTACTCTAGAAAAATGTAGTTCATTTCCGTGAACAAAAAACCAGGCAAAATTTCAAAAATGTAAACATTTCAAAAGAAAATATTTCAGCGAGTTATTGGACAAAAACGATATTCTCATCCTTACAATTGTTGGAAACCACCTCAACAGCAGAATGGTTCTTGCTCGTAAACGGCTGGCAACGGCAACCTTTCATTTGTGCTGAAGATATTTTCTTCCCCTATACTATGAACATGATGAACACACACTGCAGTTTGGAGGCTTTTTGTTATCGGTCTGAACATCCCGACTGTAATTCATTTTGAGAAAAGCACTATTTATATCTTGAGGTAATTGTTTGAGATTTGATATGAAGATAAAATGCTCTTTCATCATGATAGTGTACTGAGGTTTTTTTCTGTCAGAGTGGCGCATCATGTAGGTATGATAAGGTTAGATTAAGCATTTATTCAAATTATTAGAACATTTTTATTTTCGCGAGAGTGCGTGGGGACAAATTTGAATATTTTGGAGAAAAATATAATATACCACATGTTTTTGCCAAATTTGACAACTTTTAATTTTTTTCCTTTGAAAATACATAATAGCTTTGTTTGGTTATTGTGTCATCCTTTTATGTGGTGCCTCACTTTTTAGAAATTAGTTGAAACTTATTTGCCTAGGAATTAAAAATGTTTAGAACTTCACCTAAATTTGTTGATTTAACTTAATATTAGACAAGAAATTGCCTTTAAAAACATGTGACCTTACCTCTGGTAAATGCTGTATATAATAGCCTATCCAATAAATGGACCCGCGTCACTAGAAAATATTAAGTTGGGCGATATCAAAGTAAATCTATAATCATGATTCAGATATTAGAAAAACTACCTTCTGGTACTCGATTAAAAGACACTTATGGATTTTTTTGTACGGCCATCAATATAAGCATCAAAAACCGTGAATACGGGCCAATTTCTTCTGTATAAAGTATCACATGGCATTTTTGTCAAAACAAATTCTATTTTCTATTTCATGTACATTTAACTAAAATGCCTATAAATACTAATATTTTGGAACTTTAATTTAGTTTTAATTTTCTGCAGATATATAAAGTTATTATCACTCCCCACAACTTGTAAGCGATGTGAACACTGCCTTTAAGAGGGTCAAATTTCCATTAACTAGTAATTATATCATAATAGAGGGGCAACTGCCAATATTTCTGGCCCTAGGTCTCTGGGGTTCAATGGATTAAGCTGGTCACATGTTGTCCAAACGGCCAATCTATTGCCTTCAGAAAGAGGCTTATTAGGTTTGCGGTTAAAATATATTTTGAGTTAAAATTAGAAGAAAGAAAATGCCACATCCTGGTAAAAGGCAAAAATGTAAAGGGCAGACATTTTGTTTTGAGCTTGGCTCGTAGATTTTTGTAAATTAAAATTATATTGGAATCATACCCAATGTAACTTTATAATCTTCATAAGTAGGATTTATTTATTTATTCACATATCAAAATAACAACTTTTAGGATTAAAAAATTACTACGATTATTTTAAACTAGTCAATTTACACAAGTACTATTAGCAAGAACATTAGATTTTATAAAAGAAACAATAAAACAGTCAAAGTTCTCATAATATATATTGACAGTTGCTGATATTCTTATTCTTAGGTTTTACGAAAAGTATACTATGTCCGAGTTGGATAACTTGAAATATGAATGCGAAAGTATTACAAACATTCAGAATTGTTAAGGAGAAACAGACATACCTAGTAGCAACTAATCTGTGATGCAAATTAGATAAGTTTCGGTATGCTTGCCTGGTCATTGCTAAGATCTAAAACATTCAGAAATCATTTATTCTGAATATATTAATTGATATAAAAAATAGCCGTTTGAATTTTAGTAATATCTATTATTGTTGCGCTTAATTAGGATTAGATTACATTTTAGTTTAGATATTAATTTTATCTATTGAAAGGGCATATTGAATATATACGATTCTTTTGTTTTATACGCCTATTTTAAACGTTTATGATATTTTATACTTTGTTTTAAATCATATTCATGACTGGGGCATAGCATGTAGTTAATTAATTTCTCGCATGTTAATGTTAGATCATTCTTTACGGACTTCAATTTATGGATTTCTTGAGCGCGGCATAGCTAAATATTATTGGTCCATCTGAAACATGGTTAACCCTTAACTGACGTGGTAACATTTCGGAATATAAATTACTGTGTGGGGTCCTTGAGACACCCATTTACTGACAACAGACAATAACCTTTAGCGATACATTTTCATATTTCCCGTCTGGTGGAACTGAACGGGTGGTTAGCGTAGTACTATACCGGCAATGCATAATTCGTATGAAGCAAAAATTTCTGAGCTTACTACAGCTATGTTATGCGGTCGGGCAACAATCTGAGCGTTTAATAGATAATATTTTTCAAGATTGGAAATTAGTCAATAAACGTTTTATATTTATAATAATTGTATAAACATTTCTTGAATATTTAAGATTATATTGTAATTTTTTCATGTGAGGCCCAGCCTCAGTTGCTTTATATGACGAGCCGCCACTGCCGTGGGTTGTATTTATGTATGCATGTTTTAATTTTAAAATCTCCTTTAACAAATGTTCTGTAACTCTGTGCTTTGCATGTATTATTATTTTTACTGTTTTTATGTTCCTTATGATTTGTAATTGTATTGACATATTAGTGCATCTGAAAATGCCTGTCAAAATAAAGTTGACGAAATATTGAGTGATTATGATAGTTTCCATTAAAATTCAGAAATTTCATGATAATCACAATATGAATTCGTCGTAGATAATAATTACATTTCCCTCTCATTTATACCTATATATGATTGAAGTAGGTCCTCTTCCGAATTTTTTTTTTAAGTTTCTTGCACACAAATTGTACAAATAAAACTCCTAGCTATGAAAAATTACGATAAGGTCCCTGTTTAAATGAATTAGCTAAGCGCTCTAATAAATAGTTTTTACTGTTTGAACACTTGTCCCGATAGTATGAAATCGTGACTACTTGTGAGAATATGGGACTTAATGATGCTTGAAATGCATTATTATGACTTTAAGTTTCAGGGAAAAATTAATCTTGTTAAAATATATGTGCTGTTCTATGTCTCATTATACATTATTAATTTAACAAAACAATAATAAAGGGCGTTTTCGCCGTTTTCGTTTTATTTAATAACTTGATTAAAACTAAAATGGGCCTCGGTGATGTTCTCAGCAAGCTATTAACACAAATGATAAAACAACACGCGATGGGTCATTTAAGTTGAATATATTTCAAAGTTTCTTGAAACAGGGCGCCGTACCTGCAAGTGTTCCATTAAAATAAAATTGTACTTTTCCAAGCAATTTTGAACCAAACTTTGGCAGAGTTTAAGTTGATATTTCCGTTTATAACCCAACTGTTTTATTTGTTTAATTGTTTTTAGTGGTAAGCTTATGTGGAGTGTTTAAATAATAAATGAGGGGAATTTGTATAGTTTCAGCAACATTTAGCTTCCTGTCATATAATCAGTGGCGGCTTCTGCATAAGGGTTACATAAGCACGTGAACCCTCACAGAAAATTGTGAAATTGCAAAAAAATTCAAGAAATAGTTTATGTTATATAAAATAGGCCTATATTGTATAATGTCAATTTTCGCAACACAGATCTATATTGTCACGTGTGCCAATTAGTATATGTCTTGAGATTAACGGTGTACTTTAAATTGTTTATAGAACGGCTTGCGTCACTTTGTATATAAAAAAGTTTTATTGTCACGACCTCTAATCCGTGACGCCACGTCTTGGACGGCGTGCAGATTATGTAGCTCATATTCGAGATCGATGCACCTCAGTCGAGAAGAGAGGATAAAGAAGGCACTTCAGTTAAAAACAATAACAATGTCTATTGGACAAAGACTTGATAAATTTACACTGTACCCGATTACTTTGGTCAGTTTTATAATACATTATTTCAAGAGGTGTGTTGTGTTATATTTATGGTTAGCTTTGACTTGATTCCACTTAGAGCTTACACTGCACTCTAACTGCTTGACAGATTCTACTTTGAAATTAACTTTCTTAGAACTGTGATAAATTTATCGTAGATTCGCCTTTTACTGCTTTAGGTGGGGAAACCGAATACACGCACATGTGTGCTGCGAAACTCTAATTTAGGTAGAAAATAAGGCTGCAGGCTAGGACCTTACGCATGTGTGCTTACAAGGAACTAATTTCGGATGAGAAACAATGTCTTCGGAATAGATGCTTCACTTCAGTATTTATATCATGAAATTTGCTCATCGTTGCATATTTAAGGTGTATACTCACCCAAGCGGTTGTTTATAATTTGTGTTTACATACTATTTTTCGAGTTTAAGTTCAAACTTAGGACACGATCATATCTACTTAGTAGTTTATGCATTTTAGAAGTTCACAGGTTCCGTCTTCCAGATATCGTTGGACCCCAATGCATTTCATACTATCTTACTACAACCCTAATTGTACACAATATCATCAGTGGTTTTGTTACTTTCTCGATCCAATATGATTATGTGCAACTTCATTTTCTAGTTTCCACTGCAGTCTACATCTTATATATCAATGTTTGACACACCCTTGATCCATTTGAGAGTATCATTCGTGAACGCCTGCTGGAGAAACTATTATGCACTTCCACTGATGCTTGGTATGTTCAAGCAACAAAAAGAAACATACTTTACAAATTATCTTAATAATATTATAATTCCATCTCTAGATTGCCAATAAAATAATATTTTCTAAAACTTATTTGTTTAAAAATCATATACAATATTCAAAAGAAGGGTGTTTATGCCATAAAAATACTTCCTTAATTCTTATTCCTATATCGATAATATTCGAGTTTATTTAGTTTATTTGCTTACGACTTATTTATAAATACGAGCCTGCCCATGCAAATAATATTTATTTAATATCAGTTTATCTAACTTAGCTACATTTGTTTACCTATAAAAATTTTGCTGACTTTGTATAGCAAATTATTCGACTTACTTAAACCTACTGACCTACTTCAATATACAAACTTTGTGTATAGAAATGAAATATCTTTGCTACTTTCCACATCAAATTCCTTATATCCTTTTTTTATTATTGCTTTTTAATACTAGCTTACTTTTTGATTTTTGCGAGAGGTAATAATTATTTCTATCACTTCTTCTAGATTAGCGCTTTCCTCATTGTTATACTACTTGATGTAAATTAAATCACAAATGTGATACTTAATAAAAGAACACTATAAAATATGTTATTCAAGCTGTTGCTGTTTTGGCTGGTTGATTAGTGATTGCTCAGGCTTTCTCTCTGGTTGGCTCTTCATCTGGTAGGTGGTGTGTTTGGAACAGATTAAAAAAGAACAGATGAGAAAGCTTCCGCCTACGCGTGAGACAAGAATTCTGAAATCTTTAAGTAGGCAACGCCGACTTATTTAGTCAGCCGTTTTATGACACCGTTTGGGAATTTCGCGCCGCGCCGTTTTACGCGCCGAGCTGTCAGTAGCTGAGTTGTCAGTAGCTTGGACAATAAGTATTGTTTTCGTTAGTTTATTTTGTTCTTAGTTTTGCTTGTGTATATGTTAATTAGTGACTTTCAGTTTGCAAAATTTGCCTATTTCGTTGAAACTCAACAATGCCTGGACATTGGTGTATTCCTAAATGTTACTTTTCCAAGAGCGGAAGCGAAATATCAATGTTTCATTTTCTCAAAGATTCATCAAGGCATGTGTTTTTATATTTGATTAATATTACTAGTAGCTAAACAAATTTGCCACTTGCGAATTTAAAGGGATGGAAAGATCTACGCCTTACAATGTGTTGAAAGCCTTTATATAGACGTTCTTTTGAAATAATATTATAAAATAATGAAGTAAATTATGTTCCTTTTCTTTAAATGTGAAGCTTGGCTGAAAGCAGCGAAAAGAGAAGACTTTATTGATAAAAGTCACAAAAACTACCATTTGTGTGAGAATCATTTTGAGGATAAATTCGTATATTTTGGGCACAAAAGAAAAAGCCTCTTGGAAAATGCCAAACCAACAATTTTTTGCAACACACCTCATACTTGTGACTTTGTTGCATGGGAGGAACCACCACAAAAAAATCTGCATCTATCAAATAAGTACTACCTTATAGCATATTTATATTAAAGAAAAATAATGAATTTATATAAGTTCATTTCATAAACTGTGCAAGGTGGATCCTAAGTTAGTTGATAAATTTTAGTGACTGATTTTTAGGAAAAAAAATGCCCAACATAAAAGGCATTGGCTTGCTAAAAATACCCCGCTCACGAGAAAGGCGGATATTATTGGTCCATCTGAAACTTGGTTAACCCTTGACGTGGTAACATTTCGGAATATAAATTACTGTGTGGGGTCCTTGAGACGCCCATTTACCGACAACAGATAATAACCTTTAGCGATACATTTTCAAATTTCCCGTCTGGTGGAACTGAACTTTGTTATTTTTTAAGACTATTTTCGAAGACTTTAAAAACGCTCAGCACTATTGCAGCATAATTTAGTATGAGTTACTATTACAGTGAAACTCACTTGTCCTATTTTTTAATACAGCAGTGGCGTTCGTGAGGACATCTAAAGCATATTTTTTCTGCGTAACGATGAACCGTTTCAGACCAAATATTAGAAACGTGTATTCTTGTTTTTACATGCTTCGTAAATTACATACATATTTGCAATCCCACGAAGATGGCTAACATTATCTGTGATATATGAGTATTTATATTTTTTCTCCGAAATTCCCGAAATAAGAGATTGTGTAATATAAAGTTCATGCTTGTAACATATTTTGTTCAGGAACCTATATATCTGAAAATAATAGAATAGATGACAGTACAATTAAGGTATCCGTTATGACTCACAATGAAGATGGAGATAAGGAGATAGATGTAGAAAATAAGGAAAATCATGGAACGAACATTTTATTTATTATGTATTTCAATAATTAGAAAAAATATTGTAAATAATTTTTATAAAATATCTGTAAAAGATAATTCAACCAAAACATAACTTAAAGCAATGAATTTCATAACTTTTAATCATCCATGTTCGAACTTCTCTTTATTTTATATTGTAAAACTATTTATTAGATTAGGACTATTTTATACCATTAAATATGTAAATATAAACCTTAAAAGTTCCATCTTTAGCTCTATCTTAATTACCCAACAAATGAAATAAAAATAACTGAATTTTATTTACTACATATTAAAATGTCATTAAATAACCGAAATTCACTTTCCCATTGTTTCTCACACGTTTATGTACAGAAATCAAAAAATATTTTTCAGTACTCTTTTAATAATTACTTTTTCGATAAAACGTTTAAGCTCATAATATCAAAATACTAATCAAAAAAATAAAATAAGAAACAAAATATCTCAAATATGTATTAACAAATCGAAGCCCATGGCGCAATAATCCTTCATAAAATTTTGCAAACGGCCAAACCTCATCCCTGATACAACAAATTTTCGTCTTACAGAAACACGCGCCTCGAAGGGTACAAATATGTGGCTACGATCAGAAAGCGTACTCGAATCTCAGAGAGGGGCGAATTCGCCGCCCTCCTGGATCTTTTTCTAACCACCAATCTTGACCAGTACACAGTTACAGTTGGTCCGCCATTAGGTACTTCCGACCACAAACTTATTACAACGGTTTGTGAATTGCCACTCATCCACCATTGCCTCGCAAAATCTGGCATTACAATTCTGCAAACTGGGATGATCTAAGGGAGTTCTACCTAGATTTTTCTTGGCTCGACGTCTGCTTTGGCGCTGACGACCCGTCAGTCTGCTGCGAAAAGATCACGCAAGTAATCTCCTCAGGAATGGAAGCATACATGCCAAATTCCATCAAGTTACCATCAAAAGGAAAGCCCTGGTTCGACAGAAGATGCGAAAGAGCTGTGGGTAGGAAACAGCAAACCTACAAGTACTGGCAGCAAAATCAGACCGCTGAAAATCGCAATCATTTTGTCGAAGCGAGAAACGAATGCAAGCGTGTTATCGACGAAACTAAGGACAAACACAATAAAAGGATCAGGAATAAACTTTTGCAATGCCCCATTGGCTCCAGCAATATCTGGTCGGTAGCAAAGGCAGTAAGTAACAACTTTGCAGAAACGTCTCTCCCACCTTTGACAGACGACTACAGCCAAGGAAAAAGCAAACATGCTCGCTAAAATGTTTTCTTCGTACTCTACCTTAGACGTCCCCCAAGGCAAGACTCTCCCCACTATCTCGAACATCAACACTACCATGTCAGAAGTCAAATTTCATCACCGTTATATTCGTAAAATCCTTAAAAATCTAGATACGCAAAAGGCATCAGGACCGGACGGAATACCCGCCATCGTGTTAAAGAACTGCGCCAACAAACTAACACCCGTTTTTTTCCAGGCTTACGGAAAAGAGATTTACCCATCTTCTTGGAAAGTCGCTCGAGTGCAACCAGTTCCAAAAAAAGGTAAGAAAACCACGCCCTCAAACTATCGTCCAATTGCCTTGCTTCCAATAATCTCCAAAGTCATGGAACGTGTAGTCAATCAGCAACTACTCAAGTACCTCGAGAACAACAAAATAATCAGCGATAATCAAAACGGCTTTCGCAAAGAGAGATCGACAGGAGATATATTGGCCTATGTCACTCATATATGGAGTAGGGCAATTGAGAACTAAGGAGAGTCTCGAGCGATTGCGTTGGATATTTCAAAGGCATTCGACAGAGTTTGGCATGAAGGACTGCTCAACAAACTACCGTAATTGGGACTGCCAGCCTCTCTCTGCAGCTGGCTTGCCAGTTTCCTTAAGAGCCGATCTCTGCACGTTGCAGTCGATGGACACATCTCGGACATATTCACCATCAACGCGGGCGTGTCTCAAGGCGCAATACTTTCACCAACTCTATTCCTCATCTATATTAATGACCTGCTGACCGAAACAAATAATCCTGTTTACAGTTTTGCAGATGACAGTGCCCTTGTCTCCCAATTTAGATCAGAAAAACCCTTACCAGCGACTGAGACTCACCACCGCAGACAGGAGCAGATTGCAGCAATTAATCAAGACCTGGAGAAAGTTCAAACTTGGGGCGACCGAAATTTGTTCCAGTTCAATGCAGCAAAGACCCAAGCAGCCACGTTTACGAAGAGGGCCAATACAGCGGGCCCTGACATCACTATGGCAGGGTCGACCATTCCTTCATCCTTGTCAATCGGACTGCTGGGTATCTCGGTCAACAGCAATATGTCCTGGCATGACCACGTTGCTAACATCGCAAAATCAGCCTCCCAGAAGCATAGTGCGCTATTTCGCAACAAAAAACTCTATACACCGCAGCAGTTGCTCTTGCTCTACAAAGCGCAAATAAAACCGTGCTTAGAATATTGCTCACATATCTGGGGTGCCGCACCAAAGCACACCCTAAAGTTGCTGGATTCCATTCAGAAGAGAGCTGTGCGTCTCGTCGGCGACCCGGAGTTGACCCGGAATCTAGATAGTCTGGAACACCGCAGAAATGTAGCCGAGATATCTCTGTTTTACAGATACTTTCACGGCAGATGTTCCCAGGATTTGGTCCGCCTCATCCCGTCCCTGGCAGCTCCTGTCAGACAGTCACGACAGACGGCAAGAGCGCACCAGTTCGTCGTACAATTGGAAACACCTAGAACATCGCTTTACCCGAACTCCTTTGTCTGGCGCACTGCATCACTGTGGAACTCACTCCCAGGTCATCTGTTTCCCACTAATTACAACTTACAAATATTCAAGAGCCGTGTCAATCAACATCTTCGCACACATACCGCTCGTCGAGCGCCATAGGGTCTCCCTTTAGTACGTGTGCCACTGCCATAAAAAAAAAAGAAAGGTGGGGGTTGAGGTGACACTCGTACGCATGACCAGTCTTGAGGCAAATTTGCAATTTGAATGCCTGAATTTAACGTATGGTACCAATCTAAGGTTAAAAAGGAGGAAATCACTTTGATTATTCGTAATTTGTGCGCAACAGGAGACGCGAAAGTTATTAAATACATTCAGTTTTCATATATGAATACCCAATTCAAGCTGCTACTTTGTAGATATTATATGTAGAAAGTACCGGAAGATAAAGTCATAAGAAATTATATAGAGTATATTGTGATTAAGAGATGGTTTTGAAATGCAGTAATAATGGCGCATCACCCCGGATAAAAAGTACCTAGTTAAATAGAAACATCGATGATCAACTGACTACCATTTTAAGAACAATACCATACTGGTAAAATATTCAGGAGTAAATTCGCAGCAGAAAAACATCAGAAGTAAAATATGTTACTGACGGATGAACTTTTGGAATTAATACGAGAGAGAAGCATATATAAAAGTTGAGATTAAGTTGGAGTTAAAGAAATTAACAAAAAAATCAAAGAGAAAACCAAATATGCAAAAGAAGAAAAGCCTAATGTAGAAGCGAGATAATATAGAAAGCACAGTTGAATACATTTGCATAAAGAAAAAATGGAAATCAGAACGAGAAAATGGAAGGAGTACAGACAGAATACAGGTTAAATGATGAACATACCCTCACTAAAAAGGAAATCATAAACGTCGATAAAAGTCAAAGATCGATTGCCATCGGTGAAACACAAGGATATGTGAAGCACAAGAGTTCCCTGCGTCTTTAAGAGATTCTTTACGAAACTATTACAAACCATTAATTGCTAGTTTATTTAACAAACACATCTCAATCTCTAATATTCTTTAAACGACACAAAGTTCAAATAAAATCCTATTTCCACAAAATAATTTTCTATGAATATTAAAACGAGCCGTTAGCCTGTCAATATGTCCCAGTAAAAGTTTTAATAACGTTTAGAAGGCAAGTGTTCCCGGTTGCATTTTATAAATCCCGGCTCATATTTTATGTCAAGAAAGAAACTCTTCGCAATTCTCAAGCACAGACGAAAGAACTGCATTTTCAATCGTAAGCGCTTTCCTATAAATCCATCTTTTTCGAATTATATCTTTTTTTGTAATTTTCGTCTATTCTTGCCAAGGAACTTATCTATTAGGGACTATTTCTCATTTTTGTAGACAGACGGAAAAAAAGAAAAATGGTTGTATTATTTGCACTTGGCATCTATCAAGTTTACAGGGCAGGACTATTAGATGTGTAACTTTGGCAGAAGAAGAAGAGAAGAAATTTGGAATATGTAAAATGTGCATGTTTGTCACGCATCCGATTAATGGTTTCTTACCTAGATTATTGCCGTATTACGCCCGGCCATATTTAATTTTAATTTATTAATCTGAGATAAAAGAATGCGCCTTGAAAATCATACTTATAATAGAAAAAATAATATATTTGCCACATATAAAAGTAATTTTTAAAGCGAGACATTACAAAATGCCTTATATTTTATCGAAATCTAATCGATTTTGTATAGTACTGCATTTAATAATAATATTTCACTGATTTATTTTTACAGCTGCTCTTTGGTTTATGATTTTGAAAAATTAGCCTAATTTAACGCTGTTTACTTTCGGATATTTAACCCTAATTCGGGTGAAGCCGACTCGAGCTGACTTCAGCCAAGCGAGAGTGAGAAAGTCAGTAAAAGGCGATTTAAGGCATTTAAAGCTTTTTTGGATCAAACTGTTAATTTTTCGAGTCTGCAATTTATTTATTCGCATAATCATCTACCTAAGTGCCAAATTATAAAGATAAAAACATAATAATCAGCTACAAAACTTATACTATGCCGGTATGTATATTCATTTTTGAAAAAGCATTCTGGTAAGACTGTGGCTCCGAATGTTATTCAGTTTGGTGCTCCGCGCCTTTCAGATTTTTTTATTGTTTTATTAATTTCTAATATTGCTTTGTTGAAATTTTCATTTCTATCAAGCGGATTAAGCACAGGCCGATTTTTTAGGTGAGTTATATTGTGTCGGAAAAATGCTGCTAAGTCAAAGCCTTATTTGATGGATCAAGGATTTATAATTCGGGTAAAGTCGGCTCAAGCTGACTTCAGCCAAGCGATAGTGAGAAAGTCAGTAAACGGAGGTTTAGAGCATTTAAATCCAATTAATATTTGGATCAATCTGTACATTTTTCCAGTCTGTAATAAATTAATTGGGATAATCTTCTACCTAACTGCCAAATTATAAACATAAAAACATAACAATAAGCTACAACATTTATATTATACCGGTCTGTATATTCTTTTATGAAAAAAGTATTTTATCTTAAGAGGTATTCAGTTTGGCGCTCGGCACCTTTAACACATTTTCTAGAAAAAAAAAACAATTTCTAATATCGCTTTGTTGAAATTTTCACTTCTATCGAAAGGACTTATACACACGCCGTTTTTTAGGTGCGATATATTGTGTTGAAAAAATGCTTCCAAGTCAAAGCCTTTGCTGTATTAAGATTTTATAAATTATGCATGGAATCAGCTGCAGGTGTTTTATGCCCATGCTCACAGATATGTCTCCTCTAATATTAGTCTATCAGGAGGAACAGTTGCTGGAAATATTGAAGAGTTATTGAAAATTCTCTCAGGAATCTAAATTTATTTTTCTCTGTGGCGATTGATGAATGTAGTGATATGACAGATACAGCCCAGTTGATAATTTGTATACATGGTATTGATGATAATTTAAAATTACAGAAGAACTAACTGGCCTCTATCCTACGAAAAAAACTTACAGGGGAGCAGACACTTTCAAATGTTTTATGGTGGTATTGAAATGATCTATCAGGACAACAGATGCGGCACCAGTTATAGTTGGAGAAAATGAAAAAGCTTGAAGCCTTAATAAAAAAAGCCTGGCTGAATTAAATATAATGTAATATCATTGTACTATACACTAACAAAATATATATTCAAATATATATATATATCCACAATAACTGATTTACAAAAGAATTTACGTCGAGATTACAGGACTTCAGGGAAAATTAAAATTTAATAAACTTTTTCGCGATACCTTTCAATGTATTCCCAAGTATTCGACTAGATGGTAAGAAAATAATATTATTGTCTGAAAGTACCTATGGAGGTGAGTAATTGTTGTGTCAAATCGAAAAATAGGACCAGAGTAACGGACTTGCTTCTTGAAAATAGTATTCGTATTTCTATACCTCCAAGATAAAACCAGACATTGAGAAACTTGATAAAAATAAACAATGCCAGAAATGTCAATAAAAGGTGTTTTTGTAGACACCTTTAAAATATGTGTTACGTTTGCTTTCCACCTCACCTAGTGTCATAAGATACCATAAAATTTGAATGACATATACATATATATTGCGACCCGTCGCTTGATAGGGAAAACCAAATCTAGCCTTCGGACCTTTGGCTAATAAAAAGTTGAAGAGCCCAGCTAGATATCCGAAATGTTGACAATCTTGAGTAATTACGGATTCACTTAGTTAAGTTTCATCACCGTGATATTCGTAAAATCCTCAAAAAACTAGGTACGCAAATGACATCAGGACTGGATGGCATACCTGCCATCGTGTCGAAGAATCGCGCCAACGAACTAACAGCCATTTTTCCAGACTTTTCTCTCTGTCTTATCGAAAAGGGATTAATACATCTTCTTAGAAGGTCGCTCGAGTGCAGCCTTTTCCAAAAAAAAGGCAAGAAAGCCACGCCCTGAAACTTTCGCCCAATTGCTTTGCTTCCAATAATCTCCAAAGTCATGAAACGTGTGGTCAGTCAGCAACTACCCAAGTACCTTGAGACCAACAGAATAATTAGCGATAACCAATACGGCATTCGCAAAGAAAGATCGACGGAAATATATTGGCTTATGTCACTCATATCTGGAGTAGGACAATTGAGACCAACGGAAAATCTCGAGCGATTGCGTCGCATATTTCGAAGGCATTCGACGGAATTTGGCATGATGGATTACTCAAAAACTGCCGTCCTTCGAACTCTCTGCAACTGGCTTGCCAGTTTCCTTAAGAAACGATCTCTGTACGTTGTAGTTGATGGACAAATCTCAGACACATTCTCCATTAATGTGGGCGTGCCTCAAGGCGCAATACCTTCACCAACTCTCTTCCTCATCTATATTAATGACCTGCTGACCGAAACTAAAAATCCTGCTTACAGTTTTGCAGATGACAGTACCCTTGACTCCCAATTTACATCAGGAAAACTTTTACCAGCGACTGAGACTTATCACCGCAGACAGGAGCAGATTAGAGCAATAAATCAAGATCTGGAAAGGGTTCGAATTTGTGGCGATAGAAATTTGGTCCAGTTCAATGCAGCAAAAACACAAGCTACCAATTAGAAATAAAACCAATTAAACCAATGCGGTGGACCCTGACATCATTATGGCAGGATCGACCATTCCTTCATCCTCGTCAATCGGATTACTTGGTGTCTCGGTCAAAAGCAATATGTCCTGGCATGACCACGTAGCAACGTGGTCATGCCAGGACATATTCCTTTTGTCGCAAAATTAGCATTGCAGAAGCTTGGTGCGCTATTTCGCAAAAAAGCTGTATACACCGCAGCAGCTGCTCTTCTCTATAAAGCACAATTAAGACCGTGGTTAGAAAATTGCTCACACATCTGGGGTGCAGCAAAGTACACCCTAAAACTTTCAGATTCCACTCAGAAGAGAGCTGTGAGCCTCGTTGGCGACCCGAGCTTGACCCGGGATCTTGATAGTCTGGAACACCGCAGACATGTAGCAAAGATATTCCTATTTTACAGATATTTTCACGGCAGATGCTTCCAGGATTTGGCCTGCCTCATCCCACCCTCAGCAACGCCTGTCAGGTAGTAACAACAGACGGCAAGAGCGCACCAGTTCGTTGTACAATTGGAAACTCCTAGAACGTCGCTTTACAAGGACTCCTTTGACTGGCGCACTACATCGCTGTAAAAGTCACTCCTACGACATCCGTTTCCCCCAAATTACATCATATACCTTTTGAAGAACCATGTCAATCCACATCTTCGCACACACGCAGCTCGTAGAGTACCATAAGATCTCCCTTTAGTTTGTATGTCATTGCCATAAAAAACTCAATAGGTAACAAAATAAATGTTCTTCTAATTTTGACATATAAAATGACACTCTTAAAGCCTGACATGGATTGTGAAATATTTTAATTTATGTGACTTGGTAGCTATGAAACGTAAAACTTTTTATGAAACACATCACGAAATAGCATTTTGTGTAAGTTGTGTTCTTTTGCATTGGTCCCGTAAAACCCACTAATTTCCCAAAACAAGGTCTTTTGTCACTGGTTACATAAATATCTATTATTTATTAAACCTTCAATTATGTTCCTATTTTTAAGTGAACTTAAATAATATCTAGTTCAATCTGTAAAATTTCAAATCCTTTATACGTGTCCCAAAACATGTACTGTAAAAATAATGAAGCCAGCCCGGCATCCCTATCAATCTACCAGCCTGACTTTTATTTCACTCTCATGACAAAAACAGAAGTTTTATCGTTTTCTTCCGCTAATCTATTTCTAATTAGTCTTTGTATAGGTCTTGATATATGCTTCTAACAGAGATTAATTAAAAGGTAACTAATTTCCCACTAGTTTGAAGTTTATAACGATTTAATATTATTTTACTGTTTTGACATGTTCATAACTTTCATTACTTTACATATTGGGATGCCATTAGCCGGTATGACAATAATGATATATTGATATAGATGGATATGGAAACGCTAAAAACTGATATTTCTGTATTGCAATAGGAACATTATATAAAATTGATTTTAGTATGTAGTTACGACCAAAAATAATCAATAATCAATCATTAAAATACACTTAGATTTTTTATAATACTGTTATTTTAACAAAAAATAAAGGAATTAGACAATTTTCTTAAGTATTGATTATTAAATAAAGGTCAGTAGTAGAAAAACGCTTTATTGGGATAAAAAAATAAGATTAATTCTAGTTAAAATTAGCAAATCAACAAATTCTTGTTAATACAAGTAGGTAGGTATAATAAAAAAAAATCAAAGAAATTATTCTAATTTTCTAAGGGGAAGTTTATCATAAAAATTGTGCTAATCGCATTCCATGGATAATTTTAATTGCTGAAGATCTTGAAACTTTTAAGCTATTATTTTAAGCATATGTTTATGTAAAAGTTGGGACAGGTCACTAGGATTTATTGGCAAAATAATATTACTGATATTTAGTCGTATCGGTAAGGTTTGCCAATCTTCGGTACAACGAAGTATAAAGAGAATACTATATTTGGAGTATATCAATGCTTCAAGAACGTTCGCCGTAGAGGCACCGGCTAATTTTCTTGATCTTATTGATTTAAAAACAGTAATTGATAATATTTCTTGAAGGAATTGTTCATTAAAAAGTCTACATTATAAGGACTTTTATGACAGTCACAGATGTATACATAACGGAATGCACGGCCATGACCTGTTTGTAAATATTTTTGAATTACAGTTAAAGGCAAAGTTTAATATACCATTTCAAAGCGCTGAGTTTCGATTTTGGTAGCCGCAACCGTCACTACATAATATAATTTCGATTTCCTCAGTGCTTCTTTTTTTGCATAATACATATTTACGTGCTGTTTCAACTAATGAACAATAATATTTGTAAACTCGATACTTGTCAGCCCACCTCCAGATTCATTTCATAAGTTGCAGAAGCCTTTTTTGGCGTTTAATATCATATACTGTGAAATTATGTAAAATGAGTTTTGTTTTTGCAATAGGGTAAGAATACATTTGATTTAGGACAAAACAGAATCTACTGGAGATCCACTGTAAATACGTCATTCTGTGATTGTTTATCTCCATTTTTTTTTAGCTCGTGCTTTATCCTGAAACTTAATATGTTTATTATATACATATTCCAAAATATTATCTGTTTGAAATGACATGAAAGCATCGCAAAGATCCTCCTTTGGTCTATATGGAGAAAGTTTATTGTTTTGAAATTCTTTGTAAAAAGTGGCTATTGATACGGCTTTCTGGTTCTGATTTTTGCAAAAATCGGATTTGTAAATTGTGTACAATCGACTCTAGCCCAAATTGGTTCCAAGTAAAACTTTGAGGTTGTGGGTCTACAATAGCGCGAGTCTATTTTTGGTAGGGATTCGAAGAATCTTTAAAGCTATTTCGCACCATTATTTGTACCAGAATTCTGATGATTTTGCACAGCCATGACATTCTCTTCTACTCCGCTCTTGGCCCATTTTTTTATGAACCATTCCTTCACGCTAAGTATATTTAGAAACACCGTTTCACAAATTCTTTATTCTGGAGGAATCTAGAAAGAATGCGTACGAATATGTTCTTCTCGATAAATCATTCGGGTCTTGTTTCCCAGAGTTCTCCGTATACATATCTGGTTTCGTACAAACATCTTTTTTCAGACGATGCACATCGCCAAACTCTTTGAAAATTCTTATTCTCTCATCTTCACTAATTCTAGTGCACATTAGAGCGGATTTTTATTTCGACGTACCTTCATTTTCATTCTCATTTTCCTTTCCTTTATAAGAATTTCTCTTTTCTCTATTTAAACTATTGCCATCCATTCTTGTTTATTTCGTATTTTACAGTCAGCTTACTTTTTTGGCTTTCATCTTGAGGATCATCTGCATTAATTTCATTATTTTACAAACCCAGAATATTTTCAGAAGATTCAAAAATGTCAGAATCTGCTGAATTTAGATAAAAATCGAGGTCGTTGTTGTTATCGCCTGACTCCATGTTTTCATAACCAGTTTCTGCACTGCGGCCATCGAGTAGTTCGTTGGTGTCATTGCCTGTCTCCATGTTTTAATTACATGTTTTTGCACCACTGTCATCAGGAATTTTAATAGGAAGTAGAGGTTCTTCCATGATGGTAAAAGAAGAAGGATGCGTTGTCTCTTGTTGATAGAATTCTTTTAAGTCGTCATTCATTAGATCTTGAACAAAGTATGGTAGATTAATTCAAAATAGTATTTATTTCACATCATGTCACATATTAACTTAACTATAACAAAACACAATAATAATAAATTTACCTTCACGGTCTACAAACTACAAATATTGTTTCTGTGTCTTGTATATTTGTATCAGCTGCACAAACATGATTATAGTTCAATTGTTGTAATATTGTTAGGGCCAGTTCTGTTGTTATCTGTACTTTCTTAAACATTGGCACTAACTATTCTTGGTATTGTCCAATGTCTTGAATATTTTATCTATTCGACGGGACATTTTCTATAAACAATTGTCCTTGTCTGGAAAAATCCATATCTGCTATACTCTGAATGTGCTTGCCCCAAAAGTATACTATCGGAAAAGGCGTTTCTTGGGGATAATACTCATAAATGTGACGAATTTGCACATTATTTTACAATTTCCGTAAAATTATAATTAATGTATTAAATAATTTAAAATATTATTTGCAGAGCAACAGCTTAGTTATCCAAGAAATCACTTAAATGTCTGCATAATTCCATAAATCTGAGGAGCACATGTGCAGTTTATACAACAATAAGCGACGTACTGGAGTTACGCGTTCTGCTATCACGGAACTGGTAGGTATGGAATTAGGTTTTCTGTTGCACGCATATTACAGAAAGCAATACAATTTCGGAGATACGAACTATTCTATCAGATGCGCCATATTTATATGAACAAATACCATAAAATTTTTATTTTCAGCCAAATGTGAAGTTACGCATTTTGCGAATTAAGCTGACGATGAAATTCGCAATTGCAATGATATAAATATATTAATGCGAAATCATCTTACACTTCATTGCACTACACAATACGGGACATTAGTACAAGTATTTATGTATATTTTTAGGGAAAATGCTGAAAAAATGTTCATTTAAAAATGTCTAAGTCTTCTTTACATGATAGTGCATATAAACCTGTATTTTTCTCTTTATGCAGTAAAATGGTTTTTCAAATTACTGATATAAAACGACATTGGGGCAATACGCAATAAAAACAACTTAAAAATTCCTTAATTTAACAAATACTTGTAAATTTATTTCCCCAAAGTAACAATGATTTAATAAAAAAATAGACATACAGATGAAGAAAAAAGTATCCATATTTGCAGGCATATCATTTTTGTTTCAGCCAAGTGCTTGATAATTCCTTTTTGTAGATAGCAAGCAAGAAAGCAAATATGAATTTGACATAAGCCAAATGACAGCTGTCGTTGTCGTTTTCTCACACATTTGTTTTTAAGTAAACAGAGTTGATTGCCATAGTTACATTTCTTATAAATTATATTTAAAAAATGAGCGAGTCTGCTAGTACTCGAGACTGATGTGTAAACATATCCCTATAACGACATGAATTGTAAAAAAATTCAGAATTTCAAAATAGAATAATACACAGGGCATTCTATTTAAGAAAAGTCAAAAAACAAACGCCAGGTTTTTATGAAGCACCCTGTAAAATTGAAAATATTTTTAAAATGTGCACCACGAGATACCTTACAACTTTTGTATTTAACACTTTTTCCCCAAACGTCAAATAAAAATGTTAAAGGAGGGGTCCATTTATAACCGGACACCCTGCACCTATAGATGTCCTTCCATTTGTGTTAGCGAATTTACCTAAAATAGAAAGATTGCAACATGCAGAAAACATTATACCTATATGTATATGATATATGAAGTTTTACTTCTGGTACATGGTCTATAAGCACACACAATTTTTTACGTATTTCTAAGAGTTAGACTCTTAACACATATTGTCACATATGTTATTTTCAATAATGTTAAGGACATTTAAAGCCAGTATTATGAAAATCCGCCTCTCAATTTGGTCTCGAGCAGTGAGAAAGAAGCATTCATACACAAAGTGATAAACCTGACATGACCACGCTTTATATAGCAGCAGTCAGAGTTAGGCGGTACTTGAATACAATTACTCAGGTTCTGTGTTTTAAGGATAATTTGAGTGCTCCGTACTAAGTACATTAGTACTCAGCACTCATACCCGTTACATATCAAGTAGAAGAATCCGATAACCGTCTTAGATTTTTTGCGAGCACGTTAATACGCAACGCTCCAGCCGAATTAAGCAAGAGCGCAGCGCAAGTCTGGCCTTACCTGTGTTACAGCTTACACCGTACCGAAATAGATATTCAACTCTGCACGACGTGCTTTGAAGCTAAATAGTTGAACCGATAGGAACGTCGTCCTTATATTTTGGGTCTGCCCATTGAGGTATTTGGGCTTGATCTCATGTTCATCTTACATAGGCTATGTACTCAGTCACTAGCTTTGTGCCTGTCTAATACGATCTTTTATAACGGATCAGATAAAGATAGAGAAGATCTTATCGAATTCAAACGCTGATTAAAATAAATACGATTTCGCTTTCAGTTCAGAGAAGGAGTATCGATTTTCTGTAAACTCGGCTTGGGTTTGGAAGTGTGATTTTGATTCTTAGAACCGTATTTTTCTGGACACATTATATGCTCGTGCTAGAGCCTATCCTAATGCTGCAGTTGATGTATTTGACAACCTAAAGTCTCCAGATGAAAGCTTTTTTAATATCATTGATATTGTGAGACAATTTTTCTAAACAATTTCGAAAAATATATAACCACCAAATGTTGGCACTAAAATTAAAGACGCATTTTTATCCCTGCCTATGCCATATACTTGCGAACATTTTCCAAAAATCTGTTCGGATGAGAATATTTTATACGTTAAACTTTTTAAAAAGATATTTACTTAGACCCAAAGCAAAAAAACTCATACATTTAAAATATTGCAGCATTTATAAATTACCAAGAAAACACGTGTAAATACCCAAGTATTAAAATTGTTAAACTTTTATTGGAACACAAATACTATGACATATTTTATAAATGCAGTATTATTAATAAAAATGCATTTTTGCAATAATCTAATATTGTTTGTTTTATTTAGTATTACTCGACCTTAAAATAGGTCCCAAAATAATTTTGCATCATTAACATTGGTTTCTATATACTTTGTAAAATATAAATATCAAAATTGAACTGAATGAGTTTTAACAATCTTAAACGGTAACCAATTAGCTTTAACTTTAAATATTGCAGCTGATTTTATAACTGAAAAAACTTTATTTTACTTTACTGTTAAAATAAACCATCACGAGGTAAATAAATAAATATATATATTAAAATAGAAGAAATTTATGTGCTTGCGGAACATACACAAGAAGTGATAGTCCATTGCTGGCATAGTGATTTAGGAATACGACGCATATCTCTCTCTTCCTCTGTCTTTACTTTTTCAGGCAACCTGGAATATACACAATTATTGAAATTCTGAAATCGATGGAACATCGCGTTACAATTTAGTTTGAGTTAGTTTAGGTTAATATGAGGATGGGTTTGCAGATAATTTCATTTACTTCAGTATGTTGGGGTTATCCTGAGATATTTTCCTTAGTTTTCGAACTGTGTAAGGTTGTAACCCGATTAGTTAATGGCTTAACAACCGGTCCATATGCCTGGTTCAATCTGCGGTGTTAATATTTATAGGTGTGGATCGTAATTTTTCTAATAAGGATATATAAATGATTTTTATGCATTGAAATAAGAGTAGTAAAATTTAGAAAAATTTCCTATCTAAGAATGTTGAGAATTATTATATAACGTCAGAATATCAAAAAACATCAGAGATCTTAATTAAACTATTTACTTAAATATTAAGTATATTCTTAGGCAAAACGAGTAGGATTGAAAATTAATTAGGTCTTAAACCTAATTGGGATTATGGTATCGTACTCGAAATAATGATAAAATTCTTTAAAATAATTCTTTTAAATCATTAATACTGCCTAGCTCATTTTTAAAATATTCTTAACTGACATCTGAATTTTTAAAGTTCTGTCTAAGTAACAGGTAAAAAAATCAGTTATAAATTAATCACATATCAGCGATAATATCAGTGGATAGATAAACAGGTGAATAAAAATATTAAATCAAATTAAATTCACCTGCGAAGAAAATATATAGTCAATGCAGTCCTGCAGGGGAAATCGAAGTGAGCTCAATTCGTTAACCTGTAAACGGTCTTCGGTATTAATTAATCAAATCACGGTAAGAAACGGTAATAGACACGACAAATTGTAATAAACGATAAAAAGGCATTTAACAGTAATTTCAATAAAGGTAAGATAAGTAATTATATGGTCTACCGTAAATTACAGAAAGAACATATCATTTAAGTAACTGCGCGCAGTTCAATAAATTATCAAGATAACTGCAATGGTATTAGCAAGACATTTGCTATCCAAGGTTATACCGTATACGATATTAAAGAAATTCGGCATTAGTTAATCAAATAATGGTAAAAACGGTAATAGGTACGATAAAAGGTAATAAACAATAAAAATGCATTTAACGCTAGTGTTGATAAAGATAAGGTAACATCCGTCAAGAGAACGTTCGAAAATAAGTGATGACCAGCGATCACTTCGGAGCTGTACCTATGAAATAGTTAATGTTCTAAGATATAAATTCTAAGTTCAAAACAGATATGCTAAGTTCTAATGTAGAGAATATTGACCATATACATTTACCAATTAAATGGAAGAAACTATATTTTTGGGTCTGGTAGCGTTTAAAACCTTACAAGGTTTAAAATCACTGCTTAGGACTTTTTCTTTATAGAAATGGGTTGAAAAATCGCTCTGTAACTAAATTTTCACTGAAAAGTTAGATAATTTTATCGACCCTGTATTGATATCTAATTACCATCAACATTTATTTTTATAAGAACTACTATTTATGATAACCACTGCTTTTCGCCCTTTTCCAAACCGCTTTCCATAAGAATATACATGTTTCAATTATAAAAACCTGTCAAGACATTAAAAGACGCATTTCATCAAGATTTGCCAAGATGAATCAGAAGGAATAAGGAACGAAGTTGAGTGCCATTCATGTTATTCTTATAATCAATTGCTAAAATGACCTGCTCTATCAAAAAACGAAAAGGCGAAAATTTTAATTTCAACTACCTCATAAAAGGTCTACCTGTATAAAAGGCATCATCATTTCAGAAATTCCCTCTTGTACGATTTTTGCGTAGATTACCGTCAAGTGGTCGGTATTTCTTGTATGTAAGGTTTTGTAAGATTCGTGTTCGCCCAACACGATCACTAGCTTACTCTCCATTCCATACTTTGTAACATGCAGTTTCACTTCAAAAATCCAAGTCCAGCTCTGTCGGCCTTCAGCACGTCATCCGATGTGATGTTATAAAATTATAAATCTCTACTGCTTGTTATCCAGTTGAAACTACTGCTAAATCCTGATTTGAAGTGGACGCGTTATTGTTATTCAATTTAAAGATAATATACTCGGCAGATGGCGCTGGACGACAAATTGCTATCAAATTAAGAATTACAAATTAAATAAACTATATTCAGATGTAATACCTTGAAATTTGGTCACCACCAGTCTTCGCATCAGTCCTACCAGCACCGCCTGAAAAACACCTACGCTAGCTCAGCTCAGAGTGGTCCGATTTTTTAAATATTCCCACTAAACAAGTTCCAAAATGATGTACCTGGATATGAAATTAAATCAATATAGGTTAAAGTCCAAGTCAAGGTTGGACGTCATCAAGTTTCCTTTTGTTGGCAAAGCCCTATTGTTGCTATTACGGACACAAAAAAAAACTTGGAAATAAGAGAAATGGAGAACAAACTCATATAAGTAAATAATTACCTGTCGTAGTCTATGCAACCTGCACACAGTTATCACACAAGTTCTATATTCTTCAATTCAAACTAAATAACAGCAGAAATTAAGGCCAATACTTTTATTTTGGGGCAAAATAAAGCAAGCTCCTCTAGCAGCAGTGTATTAAGAGAATTGAAATTTCGAAATGACCCAGTTTACTGTCTTACTAGACACCTCCCGTCAACTTGACAGTCTAATTTGGAATTTTAAGAGGTGTCACTCCCTGTATCGCCCTGCCCGAAACCTGCAAACTAGACGGTGATAAAAATTACCGGACTTTACCACATAAACTATTCTAAGATAATTCAACTTGGTTAGAATAGCGTTTCCGTAAGCTCGAGTTGCAAGTTCCTAACAGAAAACAAATTCCTCAAAATATTATGTTATGTTTTGATATAAATGGCAGAAAAAGAAAAATAGAATGGATAAACTTCCTCGATAATAAAATGCACTAGAACTTATTCAAAATCTAGTATCCGAGAGAATAAAGTAATAGAACTATGCCGGCGTAGCTACACTTCACAAAAGTTACAATATAAATAGTAATTGAGATAATTGTTAATAAATACTATAGAAAATATTAAAGCTGTTAAAAATACTGTTTGAGTTACTAAATTTTGATTAAATAGAAAGTCCTTACGGCGATGTAAAATTCTGTCGATCGCTAACAGGTAAACATTATTGTCGACTAAAAGAAAAACACTTATCTGTATACGGGACCTCCTGTAAACCAGAGAGAAGATTTCCTTTTCCTTCTTCGTATTTTTTCTGGGAAGAAGACGTCCCTGGACCTGTCTCGGTCAATTAACCAGTTAAAAATTTTACCATAAATTGGCAATCATCATTCTCTGCTGTCATCCAAAAGTAATAAGTAGCCTAATTTGTCAGGTACCAAAATAAGGTTCTTAACAACCCTACGGGGAATCCGCAACTAGAACCCTAAAACGGAAATTTATCCATAAAATCAAACTAACATGAAAATAACGGAAATGCCGAACTCGGCCCCCAAAATTGAAATTCTACATTCACGGCAACCTAAAACAACTTACCCATAACTGGAGTTCACCAAAATCATTCTGGATATCTGAAAGAAAAACTGGGATTATCGTCATAATGGCTGTTGGTAGAATTTAAACTTTCTGCAGTACAGCCACCCTCTCCCGAAAGTCTAAAACGGCCTGCAACCTATTTCATCTCAGAATTGAAACACTTATCGGGAGCTAATTATTCTTACTCCAGGGAATCTTATTTGGCAAATGACGAAAACAATAGACTAACTGAATCAACAACAACCGATTCTTCTGCTTTCCCCCATCTTTCTAGATTAATAAATAGAAGAATCTGTAATCAAGTCAAAATCGACCGACTGTCATTCAACTAAATACCTTAAATTACAATTTGAATACTGCTCTCAGGAAACTAGTCAGGTTCGGCCTTATCGAAAAAAAAAACAATAGAGATGATTTTCCAAACGATATTCCTTCCTAATTTGACTTTTATAAATAAAAGAATTTTCACCCGTAACAGTGAGATGCATGAAATGCGCATGCTCGGAATATGGGGACTCCTCCAAAAACATCAAAAGTGCCGACGCCACGTTAAATAAATGCTTCGATACGATTACATCTGTAGCTGTGGCTGTATCTGTCAGCCCAGTCTCTGTCTGTCTGTATAAGAGTGGGAGGCGAGAACATGTAGCACCAACGCTCTATGTCTCCAATGCATTCCTAAACAACAAACAAGGCACTATGCTCCCTCATAGAGAAACAAGTACAATACTCTTATATAAATATTTTATTGTATTTTTAAGTTTTTTAATTTAATGTTTATTAATAAAGAATTTATGATAACCTTCTTCGCTTATTTTCCTCCTTACAAACTGAAAAAGTTTTAGGTAACAGTGGCGGAGGTGAGAGACATGTACTCTCAAAAAGTCCTCCTAAGGTTCAAGTAGGTACTATTACTCGGAGTACTGTAGTCGGTAAAATAACTTATGAGTAAAATATTCGGTGCTCTGCATTTGTTGTTTAGTTATTGCATGTACCTGATACCCGGATACTAGAGTATAATTTAACGGTATCCGGCCAAACTATGGCAGCAGTGTATTATTATTAACTGATGATTCTACTTACCATATAACGATAAAAACGATAAAATGGTTCTCTAAAGCTGTCTGAAAATATAATATTGATGGTTTCGTTTTAACCTCCCAAGATGTAACATGTTTTTGAAATTGAAAATACTTAAGCAATAATAAAATTATATGATCGTTTGAGTTGTAAAAAAATATCGTTCAAAGGCATAAAAACGCAGGAGTTTTAGTAATACAGCAAAGACGTAAAGCGCAAATACACCTGAAAATTGAGTCTGGAAATTTTAATATCACCTTATTTGTTAGCAGACTTTTCTGTCTACCCGTATTTATATCTCCAATGTCTTGCAAGCTAACTATACAATATTTTTATGGCAATATCGTGGGAAGAAATTGTGGCAATATATTTCTTGTATTCCCCTGCGAAATCAACAACGCAAATTTAGTTTTTAAAAATGTATTAACGTCTTGGCTAGGATATAATAAAGATTGCAATAAGCTCTGCATTCAAAAAGACGGGGGAAATTTCCTTTGTAATTTAAAACTATAATACAGAAGCGTGTTAGTCAACTTAATAAACTTTTAACTAAGGAATATTACAGAAGTTCTGTCATTCAAAATATAATCTAAGTAACAAATACCTAAATCTATCTTAAATCAGTGTCTGAATTAATCGACGGAATATTTTACTTTTAACAAAGAAAATTCATACTTTTCCCTATGGCATCAATTTTTTTATCTAATTCTTTTGACATAAAAATTTATAGATACGTATAAGAGCCTCTTTGTCAACTGATAACATACTAAATCTCAGACATTAAGCTCAATAGTGCCGAAATTTCCATTGTAAGTCTTTATTAGGATTTATCCCCATAGTTAAGGTGTCAGCTCTATATTGGATGAATCCTATAATCCTAAACATCCCTCGGATCTGTTTTCAGTAGCGTATCTGCCACCAAAGACTATTTTCTTTGCTACTGCTCTTTATTGATTAATTGCTAGACATGCATTTAGATTTGTGGCGTAATGCAGAATGGAGTTAGTTTGGGTTAGTCTTAAAACACTTTTCTTTTATTGCAACAAAATATAATAATGTGCTTACATATCTAGGGATCTTCCAAACACATTAGTACATTTAATTTAATAATAACGTAGTAATGTTTAAACTTTCTTTGATTGGGTATACGCTTGTATTTCTATATTATTGAGTAGGGTAAGAACCCAGTTATTGGCATATTTAGAAAGCCACCCCAGTAATAGTATATTACACACCGAGGTGGAAAGTGTTTCATTCTTGTCGAGAGAAAAAAATGCTTTACTGAGGCGCGTAGCTCCGAGGTGAACCGTTTTCTCGAGACAAGAATGAAACTTTTCACAAAGGTTTGTATTAGAATAGATGTGACAAAACTAAATTTTCAATTTACCAATGTAAGGCGTGTCAATTTCCTTCTAAAAGCAAACCTTCCGCTTTTAACAAATAATTGCTCTAGCTTAAACAAATTCATTATTTTAGACAAAATGAACTTTCGTAGTTATTGCCACCTAAATCTAATAATAATTTACAGTACAAACGTACCAGATATTTGCACCTGTAATAATTGTACAGTGTTAATTAACCAGTTACTGGCATCAACGTCTAGTAGTGAGCATGTAGAATAATTAACTTATGGTAAAATTACCCAAGTTACTGAAAATGTTATGTTTTTAAAGGTATCTCAGCAATGTCTGTACCAAAATTTGGGTGAGGTTCTATAGGTTGAATCTCACCGATTATCTAAAAAAATCAACACTGAAGCAAAAAAAATATATGAAATATTTATTGTCCCAAGTTAGGCGATCAGATTCTAACTAGGGGCGTTTATCATTTCGTTATGTCTCAAGGAATTTCTTTGCTTCAGAATAAAATTCTTGTAATATAGACTAACCTCCTAACACAAATAATAAGTTCAAATTTTTCTAAAGGCCAAGTTACAGATTTTCCTGCTGAAGTATATTGATTAGAGATGGCAGCAGCACATTTATTGCTTGAGAAATAACCATAAATTGATTTCTGGACCAGATACTAGTGTTACGGATCTGATTTGCATAAAGTTGAAAATTGTCTAATTCTTGTCTTACTTATTTGTGAGAGGTGACACGGGTAATTAAAAGTATGAACACATTAAGCCGCTTATAATTTTGGTTACAATTTTTGCACGAAATATAAATGTAAGGTTATCTAAAGTCTAACGAGAGTTATTTGAAGCATTGGCATGATCTCTTAAGGAGCAGTCTAAACACCTATCACTAAACATCTGTTCTAAATATTGGAATTAAGCATTGAAGGTTTATGAATTATTTGGGGAAATTGGAAGGTCTGTTAGCAATTATTTTTCTTCTGCGAATAACGCTAATAATAAAGATACGTATAAGGAGAGTAACGTTAATTTATACAAGTTAGTTGCATGCAGAAGTGAAGGTACAACTCAGCGATGATAATTAGAAACCAAAAGTTGGTGGAGCAGATGAATCTGTGAGGATGATTTGCCTTTGGCGACTTTTGCTAGATTAAAGATGGTAGCTACACGACGAAAAATGGTGTTTAAAAATTGACGTAAAATTATATAATAGTCACTTATTCAACAAGTGTGTAAAGTGGCCCTTTTATGAATGGAAATATTGGCACAATGCCGCAACATATGATTTACTGCTTCTGTTTAACTATCATTACATGAAAACGTTATGCTTTACTAAAAATAAACTCAGTTACCTTACTTTACTGCATTTTCGACTAGTATACCAGGAATAGTACGTCACCCTTCGCTTACCCAAAACACGTTTGTAACGCATTCACTTTACATATAAAGAGGTCCTAAGACTCAAGGAAAATGTACCGATGGAACGCAGAAGCGGGATCCAACAAGGATAAGAATTGTTTTTCTGTCGATTTACAGAAAAATAATCATACTACCATGGCTAGCTCAATACAAAGTTGACACCTTCGCCCCTAGAATCCTAGTTTTTAAGAAACTTTTATTTCTATGAAAAAATATTAAATTCAAAGAATTTAAAACCTATGAAAAATAAGACCTCATCAACACTTTTTCCTTATTTTCTTGAGAAAAAAGTGGTGCTCCAAAAATAAATTTGTGGGGGATCACTATTCAACGTAATATAAGTACTGGACATTTTTTAGCTATTTTGTCTTCATAGTAAATTCT
Source organism: Pissodes strobi (assembly GCA_016904865.1). Classification (NCBI taxonomy): domain Eukaryota; kingdom Metazoa; phylum Arthropoda; class Insecta; order Coleoptera; family Curculionidae; genus Pissodes; species Pissodes strobi. Next base: position 650,668 of record MU181947.1, read on the forward strand.
GTAGAAAAATAACTATTAAATATTTTCAGCCTGGACATAGTTATATGAGCGCCATGATGTGATACTTTCCATGAAACAAAAATATGAGAATCCCTGAAATAAGAATAGAGAATTTCTACGATTGGATTGACTCTACTTCATGAAATAAAAATTAAAAGTCAAACCAGGACCTATATTACTGATAGGACGTCAGTTGTTGTAAAGCGTGGAGATATTCTTTAACTTACACAAGTAACTGGGACATGACTAATTCTAGCGAGTTTAATTATGTATAAATAAAGTTAGAAAATAATGGAATAGCCCTCCCTCCAACTCGAGGTCGGGCTAGGCGAATAAACAAATTTAAAAGTAAAGCAATGCTTTCTGATGAAGGAGGAAACCAAAATAGTTATGATTACTCTGGAGGATAATTCTCAATTCACTGAATTGAGCCAATCATTTGAAAAATATTCTAATCATTTCCATTACTTTTATTTTGCTCTGAGTATATTTTTTATTTTTATATCAATAAATTATTCAAAATTATACTGACTTTTCTGCGTAAATACATATATTAATTTTAGTGAATAAAATATATCACTAAACAAAATACTAAGTTTTTCAAATATGTATACTAAAAACTTCGGGCACGTTTGAAAACTTTGTTTCATGGTCTGATATAAATTATTTTTTTGGCAAAATATAAATAACTGTCTTGGTTTTAATTAATTTTCTTCAATTTTTGAAAGAAAGAGTTTCATGTTAAAATGTAAAGGATAATAAAAGCTACGGAGCACAGCTTCGTTAAGCTAGAAGGTATGACGGGAGACCTTAATCTAAAGAAAATCGTTGCACTTGCGCCGTAGATGTTAAATTTATCAGTTTCAGTCCATAGATATCTACACATCAAAGCAATAAAGAAGAAATGAGCTCCAAAGATATCGACAAGTTAATTTTAATAAGTCAGAAGGAGACTGAAAGAAACTAATTTACGAACCAGAAGACCGGCAATTGGACCTAAGTTGCTTAGACAGCATCAAATAAGTAGAATCAATTTGTGGCGAGAACACATTAACTCCAATTTGCAAGACTGGAGATAAGTTCTGTCTCCTAACGGACGAAAAAGAGTATGTGGGAAACAAGGGGAGAGATTCATGCAATGTAATTTTAGCGAAAGAGTCACCTTTGGTGGTGAATCCATAATGGTGTGGAACATCATTTCATTTGATGCTCGAACATAAATTGTTTTCCTTGGCAGAAGAACTTCAACTGTTCAAAGGAGTATAAACGAAGTTCTGGAAGAACAAGTTGTGGTTTTTGAGCAATTGACTGATGACGGATTTGTTTTTATGTACGGCAATGCCTGTCCGCATAACGCAGGAATAGTAGACAAATATTTAGAAGAAGTTGCAATAAACGTTGCGCACAGGCCCAGTCCAGCATGTATACAGGGTGTTCACCCATAATGTCCCCCCCCTTTAACTTCGTTAATTTTTAAGCTACAAAAAAAAATAGAAAACAAAATTGTAGGGTTTTTAATGTAGTTTTTGCACACGTAAAGGAAAAAACAAAAAATTGTACAGTATACAGGGTGGATCAAAAAGAAACATTTTTTTAAATCTAGCCCCCATTTTTTAGTCGATTTTTCGATTCTACGTAAAATTCTAAGGATTTTTAATATAACACACTATATGCCTATTCCTAATACTTTAAGAGTTATTGACAGTTAAATTCGCTATTTTGTTTGTTCTTTTATTTTTTTATGGCAACAGCCACCTAAGAATATAACTTTTTGTTTAGCTTTTGAACTCATTGAGGTGTAAATATTGACTTTCCTCAATTCGACCTCATTGCTTCGAGTAGTGATTTTGTATCTTCTGTTTTAAAAATGATTAAAGAATTATTATTATAATTAAAAAATAGCGACTTCAACTGTCAATAACTCCTAAAGTATTAGGAATAGGCATATAGTGTGTTATATTAAAAATCCTTAGAATTTTAGGTAGAATCGAAAAATCGAATAAAAAATGGGGGCTAGATTTAAAAAAATGGTTCTTTTCGATCTACCCTGTATACTATACAATTTTTTGTTTTTTTGTTTACGTGTGCAAAAACTACATAAAAAACCCTACAACTTCGTTTTTTAATTTTTTTTGTAGCTTAAAAATTAACAAAGTTAAAGGGGGGGGACATTATGGGTGAACACCCTGTACATATATGGGGCATGCTAGGTAGGTGTATTAGGAGATGCCAAGGATAACAGCTGCGAAACGCTCTGGAAGAAGATTGGAAGAATATTCCACACGAGGCGATCCAGAACCTTTTTTAATGAATAAATAAACAATTAGAGACTTCTGTAAGGGCTACAGAACGTAATAACACATACTAACTTTATCCAGTTTGAAACTGAGAAAGATATTAAGACAAAAAAATAATATGTGCAGTTCACACGCGATAGAATTGAAAAATTCATTAAACTAAACCAATTGGTCACCCATCCAGATATTAACAACTCCCGACGAATGTTGCCTCACTTCAGTGATCGAACTTGAACTACATTTTACTTTTTAACCTTAACAAACATGTAACAACTGCATGAGAAGCTACATCCTATATATCTCTTATTTATTACTGTTGCTTTTTTAATTTTTGTCGTTTCATCCAGTTTCAAATCACTCCCGTGCTAAAGAAGATTTTAATTCAACAAAAATCGAAATTTTAAAGGTCTTGAACTTTGTAGAAGTGCATATTTAAATAAGCTGAGATTACTAGTTACCCTACAGAGTGTTTTAAATTACTAGGCATCATATTATCTCATCATAAGTTTCATAATGCTCCCAATATTAACACACATTCTACTGCTTGCGACAACGAGACGGTACAACTTTCCTGCCAGAATTAAATGTGGAGTTTCATGCATCCGATATCAGAGACCCGATGTCCGAAGAAGTCTAAAATTTCGTCAGAATCCATGAAAATTTAAATTAGTAAGAATAATAAACGTTTCATGAGATTTTTTTTTTTATTTTAGTAGTATTGTTTTGACTAGCAATCGGTTTCTAAATTATTCAAATAAACGATATTAAAGTCTCAAATAAAAATTGCACGTTTTCTTGATAATTTTTGAAATACTATTATGTCCAATTCTAAAGGTACATAATGGAGTACAGTACTTAAGAAACAAAAACCTATAAAAATAATAAAATATCCTTGTCATTCTATTTCAGCAATGTTATTAAATATTTTCCTATTCAGGCTATTTCCAATTTACACCAAGAGGAGTCACAGTTAACTGTAAAGTTGGTTTTGGTTTTTTTACGACTAAGCCTGGAAACAGTTTTCCATCATATTCAACTACAACATAATTCTTGTCATCTTTTTGTACTATTGGTTTTCCTTTTAGTTTGTTAGCATGTTCTTAATTTTTTAACCTACGATCCTTTTTCTTAGCATACCCCTGCTCTTTTTATTTGAGTTTTTTCATTTTCTTAATTTTTCTCTTTTCTCTTTCTTGAATTTCTTTAAGTTCTTTACTTTCCTTTTTGTGATAATATTCTTGCCAATCTGATGAAGTTGCAGCTGCTGGTATTTGTTGTTTGGGTTTTCATTTCGTAGTTTTTTTTTGTAATTTTGTATATAAAAGCTACTAAAAATGGTTTGTCCCAGTATTCGTCACCTTTATGACCCAGAACTCGTGACCTTAGTTTAATAATGATTTCCTAAAAATTGTACCAACAATATTTACGACAATTTCTGAATATAAAATACAACCCGTCTCCTTGACGAGTACTAGGTCACATAGAAATTTTAGAACTCAGTTACCGTTATTCATATATTTGGTAAAAAACGCAAAAAAAAAATTGGCACAAAAATATATTTCAAGCATTTTGCTTTAACTTAAATATGGTAGGTAACATTTACGTAATATGAAAAATATATAATAGATGCAAAACACTTACCCTAGAACAAAACACACCCTACTCCAACAGATAATGGACCACGACTATACATGATTTTTCCCCACGTAATACTGGCGTCAGACTCCTGGAATTTGTTTGCGTGGCTGCCAAGTGTTTAAGGTAATCACTAAACGTCTTGATTTTGTGTTTTGGGGTTACAAATTCTTAAAAACGGAATAAAAAAAATTAAACTGGCGGGCACTGGGTACCTGACGGGTATTGGGCCACTTACCTTAATAGGTTTTTCCTCCTACTTCTTATTATTAGGTACGATAAAAGCAATACATTATTTAGTCCACACCGGCTTTGAAGTGCTGGAAAATTTGTTTTTTTTTTAGTTTTTACTTATCAAGGACCAAAATAGTAAACAAAACATTACAAAATTGAGGTTAAAAAGCAACCAATGATCGCACAAAATGACATTCGACAACAGTTAAAATATTAGGATGATAAAATTCGCGAAAATATTTTGTCGGACTTTCGTTTCGTGGGAAATCGGATGTACGAGACTACACGTTTACATAAATATCTTTCAGAGACCACTTAAAAAAATGTGGATTTTGGGCACGCAAACTTAATAGATTGAAGTTATCTGGTTGAGTCAGCCCTGCATGAGGATATTAATCAAGAAATCAATAGTGAGTAGTGTATGCTGCAATTAAAAAATTATATTGATCATGCGTATCTGAAATCCTAGACCCTTCTGAGATTAATTTGTAACTAGTCGACTCATTCTCCATTATTAGGTACACAGTAAGTATTTTTCAATTATATCAATCTAAGGTCAGGTGTTTCTAGCAACTTCCAAATAGAAATAATTAATTCATACATAGTCTCGTGGGAAATAAATTAGAAGTTGAACGCCAAATTTAGGAAATAAAAAAGTTTACACACAAATCTACGACATAACTGTGGCCCATTTCTATTTTATTGATTAGAAAGTTTTTTATGGGAAGTTGAAACTTTGTTTTGATCGTCGAGTCATTTATTTCCTAGAAAGCTTACTGGCGGAAAGTATACGTTGGAGTTTTTGGCATTTATCGCTGGATTAAATCATATGCTCACTTATAATTAAAAATCAGCGATATGTTTAGATTTGAAAAATGGTTGGTTATAATTTATTAACTTGATTAAATAGGATATGAGAGGAGTACATGAAGTGCTTCACATTGTTCCAACTAAATCGCTAGTTTTTAATATAACTCTATACTGAAATATATTGATATATGAATGTATATTCCCAGCTATTTTGCTCGAACGTTCTCAGCGTAGTGGAATAATAAATAATTAATTCAATAGCTTAAGGCAAGGGGTCTTAGGTCATTGTATTCCCAATTTCGTAGTTAAATATTTTAGTAACCTATATATAGAAGTTTTGCTAACGGTACATTACCGCATTACCTTGAACTTATGTATAGTTAACCTATCCGGGTCGAAGACTATAAACAATTGAGTTGTTTTATACGCAAATATACTGATTACCCTTCTGGGTACACTTTGATGGATTACCGAAACTTCCTAGCCATTTTGGTTGTTAATACAAGGTATATAATTATACGCCAGTATGGAGCTAGGCGAAACAAATTTAACGTACGAAGCAAATTTCAGCTATATTAACATTTGTCTACCTACTTAGCATGAATAAATTTGCTTTAACCCATACTGCCCCTTCTGTCTTAAACAATATGGTTGAATGTGAAAGAGATGAAAATCATTACAAAACTAACCATTACAATGACAAAATGTAAATATATAAATAGAGTAAGGGAAAGTCGACAGGAAAAGCATAACTTTATTATACTCCAATATGTGCTAATTTATAAAAGAAATATACATTGAAATGAGTTAATGAATGCGATTATTGAATATGTGTTAAATAAATAATAGGTTTAAATAACCGTTTGGATAAGATTTTCAATCCTAAATATAAATCTAATAACAACAGAAAACGTCTTATGTTACTCTTTTCAAGTTAAAGTCATAGAAACTGCAAAATTATGGGAGAGTCGGGCAAGTTGACTTAAGTCTAATCTTTTTTATGATAATACTAATAATAATAATAATAATAATAATAATAATAATGATAATAATAATAATAATAATAATAATAATAATAATAATAATAATAATAATAATAATAATAATAATAATAATAGTAATAATAATAATAAAACAACTAGGACTAAGTGAGCACCTCTACAAAATCATGCAGAAGGCGGTGTTACTAGGGACTGCACGGGTCGTTAGGAAGTTCATGGGCACAGAAGACCGACCACCATCCAGGACCCGATAACATGGAAAGGGTCACACCAGAGCTCAATCCTTTTGATATCTAGAATATCTGGGATGAGTGAATGTTCCCCTTTGAGGGAGTGCGAAGGCCACATGGCCAAGTCGATATAATAATAATAATAATAATAATAAAAATAATAGTCTACTAAAGACTCTTTAAATATATAAGACTGATGCTAGCATTGTTAACTTCTTAAGGCATGTCATGACATCTTGGCAAACGAAAATATATCTTAATGGAGCCGGGATTACCACCAAAAACACACCAATAAAAAGAGGTATATTTCAAGGAGACGCTCTCAGCCCGCTCTGGTTCTATATTGCGATGAACCCTCTATCCCTCCAGCTGAATTCGAATTCCTATGGATACAATTTCAAAAACAGCAACGAGGCAGGAGAGAAAGTTAATCATTTGCGCTATATGGATAATCTAAACCTTATGGGAGCTATCAAAAATCAGCCAGAGCAAATGTTGAAGATTGTAGAACTATTCTCCATGGATATTGGAATGCGGTTTGGACTGAATTGCCGTACAGTGAACATCGTAGGAGGCAAAATAGGTCCAGGTCACTTTAGACTTGGACAGCCAGAACATCGAGGCAATGAAGGGAGAAGAATTTTACAACTACCTAGGAATTAAACAAACAATGCGCATATAACATGGCGCAATGAAGGCTAAGGTAACAAAAGAATTTACTAGAAGGGTAAAATGTTTGGCAAAAACTCAACTCAACAGCAAAAATCTCTGCAAGGCTATCAATACATATGCTGTCTCAGTTCTTGGATACTGGTTTGGATTGGTAGCATGGACCGGCACTGACATTGAAAATCTCCAGCTGAAAACAAGAACCTTACCTACAAGAGCACACAAACACCATACGAGGAGCGCAGTGGAGCGAACGACCTTGCCAAGTCATCTAGGTGGAAGAGGTCTAGCGGATCTATGTAAATAATTGAATCGGCAAATAAGTAATCTGCGCAAATATTTTCACAGGAAAGCGAATTCCTCAGAAGTTCGTAGGGCAGTTTGTAACACCGATGACTCGATGTACAAACTGTACACCACTGCTTTAAAAAGAACACCAGGTTCAAGATCGCCATCATACCGACCTTTGGAAGCACAAGCTGTTACATGGGAGGCATGCGAATGAGGCTACCCAGAATCACGTCGACAATACAGCGTCGAACTATTGGTTAGTTTCAGGACAAACGCTCGTCGAAACCAAGGCTTTCCTGCTGGCTATTTAAGATCAAGTGATTCCCACCACAAACTATCTCAAGTACATAGTTATAGATGCTTCTGTGGCGGCTGATCGATGTCGATATGGCTGTCAAACCACTGAGACCATGCATGATATTACAGGAGAATGCCAAACGTTCGCAGCAACAGAATATAAACTCAGGCACGACGCAGTTGCGCAGATAATCCAAGGCAAGTTGTTGCTGCTGCAGACGGAAAAGGTAAGTTACTATAAATACACTCCCGAATCTATTGTAGAAACTAACAACTATAAGATCTACTGGGACTGTACTGTGGTTACTGACCAGACGGCGACCCATAATAGACCGGACATCGTTCTCGTATTTAAGCGGGCCAAGGAAGCCATGCTGATCGACATCGCCATACCCAACAACAACAATTGGCAGGTCAAGCGCGCCGAAAAGATCGCCAAATATCGTGACTTACAAGAGAAAATCATTGTGACATCAACAGGACTCATTCCAAAGAACCTGTTAATTAACATCAAGGAACTCTGATTGAGCGAACATCTCTTCAAATTGATGCAGAAAGCAGTACTTCTCGCAACAGCCCGACCCGTCCGAAAATTTGTAGGAAATCCATAGGTGCCACCAAGGACCCGATAACATGGAAATGGTTCCCTCAATGTTTAATCCATTTGATATCCGGGATATCTCAGATAAGTAAATGTTCCCATTAGAAGAAGTGCGAATGCCGTAAGGCTAAATCACAATAATAATAATAACAATTTATTTTTATACAGTAACAATATGCACTCACAAATATACAATCCAATCCAATCCAATACAATAAAGTCAAAATGTTCAAGTTCCTAAACTTGTATCTGCAAGATTCATTGTAATCCGAATCTGAGATCACATCTTTTTGTGTTATAAAAATAATTATTCCTTCATTCCCACTACCCCCCAAAAATAATTCCTGAGTACAAAATTGGCTGAAAGTTTGCAAATTAAACTGTCTTCATGGTTTCTCGATTTAACTTTAGTTTTTAAGACTACTTAACTGAATTCAATTTAATTAAGATTTATTCAATTTCCTTGGTCCAATTTAAATTTTGATCTATGAAGGCATCCAAAAACTTATGATATTGACACTGCAACCACTGCGATGTTTATAATTAAGTTACTAACATGAATAGGAGGCATTTTTATTAATTTGAATTCAGTCGAATTTAATATATTTGAGAATTGAATAAAATATGTTAGGAAGTAATAATGAAACCCTATCCCAAATGTTGTTTCCATAACAACATATTCATGCACAATTCGGGTGTCGCAATTCAATACATTATACCATCACTAAATATTTCTGAATAGTTAACAGTCTCTCATACAACATTTAAGGAAACTGAAGCCTGCTCCTAAAAAAATATTGCATGACTAATGTGTTCTCTTTCGGATACGAAACTATCTGCAGACAAACGACTTCGCATGAGCATCATCAAAGAAAATTGCCTTCACCCTGAACACAACAATAGGGTTTAGGAAGTCATTTATCTATGGCAAATCATTCGCCTATGGATACTTAAGAAAAAATGGCTAAACCATCATTTTGTCATGGAAATACATAAAGTAAACAGAAAGGCATATAGCTACTTTCATGCGGAGAAGTAGTATACACTCGAACTTGATTGATGCATAGTTCCAGTGGCGTTTTTATTAGAAAAATATTTACAAAAATGCTACTAAATTTGAGTTTATATTGCTTATTCGCAGATAATGAAAAATAATCAGGCTCTTGAGAAGAGTTTGTTTTAAGCTTACACATTTTTAATAAAATATTATATGTTGTGTAATGCGCTTACATTCAGGATTATCTTCAATATCTGTTTGATATAGAAAGAAAATTCCATGTGAGTAGATAATGCCCAAAAAATTTTAAATTAAATTATTTTCATGTTGCCTTAAAAGTAAGCATTACGTTTTATAGAAATATATGCAATTATTTCACCAAATGCAAATGCATGAGCATTCCTTTAAACAAATACAAACTCATTATTTTACTAACGTATTTGCTTTATGGCCAATGCATTATAAAATATATTGAAGCCTTTAGGCTAGTCATTTCATACTCAAATTACAATCAATAATATCTAAAAGACAATATAAATTATAAATATAGAAAATACATCTTAAAACACATTTTAAGTTTATGCATACATTAGCAGCATGAGACAACGTGTGCCAAAACTGGCACCTGAGAAGTAATAAAAAAATAACATATACATTGGAAAACCAACACTAACTTTAGGTGCCTAGGACATAACGAATACTATTCATCTTTATGGAAGCATTCGAGCAAATATCATCCAACTGAGCACACAGAGACTTACTAAATTTTCGCATTTGGCTTTGCTATTGAGCGAGTATAACTATACATTAAGATTAGGGTCTGTTTGGCCAGTTTTAGATATCATACAGCTAGCATTTAAGAACTCAGAAAGTATTTGTTTGTTAGCAGCAATTTAAATAGTTCAGTCACTTTTTTTGACGATAGAATATGTTACCACATACCAGAATGAATGGTAAATGATTAACAAGAAAAAAAATTAAGACTGGAACCAAAATAGCACTCTCTGACACTGTGGCAGTCAAAGTCAAAGTTAAAAAATTGCTTAATTCACATATCGAGCTAAATTATTGACAGACCCATGCCTAATATATAATAGCTAATTTGAAACACGTTACAAAAGAATAGACTGTACGGTTATGCACTTATACACAAATTGTTTAACTCCTAGTAGGTCGAAAGTTAGAATAACACTTATAATAAAGCACTAAAAAATAAACAGCACAAGAACTACGATAAACTCCACAAACATTTTTTTAATCATTAAAAAAATCGTTTAGGTTGTAGTAGGCCCTTTTGCTGTTCGGTTCGATGACTAAAGATATTTATGCCACCATAAATGATGAAATTTCTAACTACCTCTGAACGTAAAATGGATAACGCATGAGTGAGAGAATGACCCTTATTATATTTCCCACCTCTGGACAACTCCTTCTTGTATTTTTTTTAAATAAGACAAATCTTTTCTATTACAAACATACAACACAAAGTCAAAACACGATGTCTTAGAAACAATGGACGACCGGAGTCGAAGAACATTATACCACACATATATTTGACTACTGAGAAGCACGGAAATTTGTTCAGGTAAAGTATTGGAGTCAGTTGGCCCTACAGTTGGCCATCCAATGTAGGGATATATTTTTGGACCATAATAAAAATGGTCCAAAAATATATCCCTACATTGGATCTGTGAAACCGACATTCGAATTATGGTAGGAAATAGTGATATCATCTGCGAAGATGGTTAACTTTCCTGCTATAGTATGACGTAAAAAGTTATTGACACTAATTAAGAACAGAAGTGGCACCAATACAAAGCAGCACAAGGATACTCCAAAGGTACAAAAATTACCATAATTCTGGATATTTAGCAGCTCTATGGTAAGAGAATAGATATGTTAAGATTCTCTGAGTCCGCAGATCCACTTCTCGTCTGTCAACATAGTGCTTAGGTTTTTATAGTCTAACCGGGGACTATTTTGTGATACTATGATTTCATCCTGTGAGGAACAGCATTATAATAAACACAGAGTAATGTACTGCAGAAATCCCAATGTGGTGCCCACCTCGTCCAAAACTCTTGTTACTGCCCCAAAAGTCTTTATAATATAAGTGAGAAAGGGCAAATTAGCTCTTGTTGATTTTTGAGACGCGAACCCATGGCATCGTATTGATATTGACAACTTGTCAAACCTTTCATATTTTAAAGCCTTAGAAAAACATGAGAACACAGAGAGCAATTATTGGACGACCATATTCTGGTAAATCCCTTTTAAATATTTCCAACGTTTTGTAGAATTTTAGAGGATCTGGAAAATTTAAATTTTTATATTATTTATATATTATCTATATTTTAAATATATTTCTAGAAAATACATCAGGCAGACCTTACCTCTAATATTTTATTTTTCTCACAATACTTATTAGCACTAATTGTATTCTGGATAGAATTGTATCAATATCAGGTGTGGAAGTTCTAGTGGGTTGAAAATATGCCATAAAGTATTCAAACTGATGTGGGATGAGAATGATTTAATAAGTATTTTCAAATATTATTATTATAATTGATTTTAACATAAATCGATATAATAAATGTTCAAATTTATTTTATTTATACCGTTTAACAACCCTGAGAGATGTTATCACACTAACAATTTTTACTATCTTCCAATGTGCTATTTAACATATATTTAAAACTCGAAAATTTCAAAATGCCTACCTGCCGCTGTACATTATTCCTTATACAAATCGCGACACAGCCACGCAACAAACTTTAGATCTAATGTATTTAATAAATATAGTAAATAATTAATATGTAAGAAAAGCTGTAAATAAACCATATTATTGACAATGGACCACTTGCATATTAAACAACGAAGCTAGCTTTAAAATTGCCCTACTTTTTATATGCGTGGCATATCTTTCAATAGCTACATTAATAGAGATAAACAAGCCATTTACTGATATAAAAAAAATCTTCTTAAGGTAAAGTATGATAAAAATAATGAACTCTTTTTAGGACAGCTTTTTATACGTTAGCTTATCCCATATAATTTTTGTGCTCATATCAGTGACTATAAAGTAAATATAATTCAGAAAAATGTTTTCTCCGTAGAGACAAAAAATAAGGTAGACTGAGGACATTCATAGCAATTCTTTCTTTTTTAGACGGTCATTAAACTGGATATTTGAGCTTCCTAAACACATTTCAATTACAGTCAGACTGCCCAAGTTTTTTAAACACAACGGTGTCCCATATTGTCGTGTACCAGATTTCTTTTGATTATTCATTCCATAGCAACTTATATAGGATAATATTTTCCTTTCCTTACTTGTTGGCCTGAGTTAACTCGTTTTTTATCACTTAGGAATTTTAGTATTCTTGAATGGTAAAATAAATTTCCTGAAATGTTTACTTTTTAGTGAAGCCTGATTTGAAATGTTTCGATTTTTTGACACTTGGGGGAAGCGAGGATTAAAAAACATTCTGTGGATACTTCTGCTTCAGAGATAACCTTCGAGTCACAAAAATTACACTCGTATCTAGTTGCACATATTTTTATTTTGGCTTATTTTCATGAAAAATCATGATAATTAATTGTGATCACAGAATAATAAAAAAATAAGTAATATATTATATTTTTGATTTAGAATATTCGTTTCGTATATATAAAGGCGCTAACCCTATAGTACCATTGATTGTGTCAAATTAACAAAACTTTAAGTCGGGTACCTAAGTATCTTAAACAGAACTACATATAATACAATTATTATGCATAAAAATATCCAAAATATTTTGTAGGCTATTTACGGAGAGTGGTATTTTATAAGTCTGACACTGCTATAAACTTCGTGCTTGGCATTCTTTTATGCTGCATACACCACATTTTCTTCTTGTACCACGATAGACTTATGTGCTATTTTATTAGGGTTAATTTGCTGATAGCATTCATATGGTGGTTATTAGCGGTTTGTATTCTTTTATAAAAAAAAAACGGAGTACTTCATTGTGTTCTTGGCTCTCCAATGTAAATTGCTGCAAATTTTTAGTTTAAAGTATATAATGGCTAATTTTTACTCATTTTAATACATGTAAATGATGTATGAACTCACTATCGAGGTATCGCGTCAATAAAACCCAAAAGGGTCTATAACACCACTTTTGCTTTGCAATCAATGTAATACACCGATTTCTTCTGATCAAAGACATCTACTCCATTTAAATGGGCATTATAATTAGTGATCAATCGCGAACAAGCCTCAATGATCCAGTCATTTTTCTCTCTAAATCAACACTTAAACGGGCATTATAAGTATTGATCAATCACGAACAACCCTCCTCAATGATTCTGTCATTTTTCTCCTTACGGTCAAAAGTGTGGTGAAAGTTAGATAATAAATCAACACTTCTGTTGTCTTACAGTTTTAGCGTTTCTAAATTTGAATATGAACATCACATTTTATTCATTCCTCTATCATTCAAAAATGTTGGTACAAATTTACGGTCGACATTGAATGTATATAAAGCTTAAAGTTCCAAGTGCATTTTTTTATATTGACCAACTAGAATCTATACAAGATATAGATAAGAGCCTCTCTTTTACAGGCTTCTTGGGCATATATTGATTCGGGATGCTCCTGCTCTTAAAGTTAACCATTGATTTGTCTATACCAATAAATTAAGTAGGATTAAACTGTTTTCGTGGTTTGAACTGTTATTGCTGCGCATATAACTTTGCTGAGCTATATGGTCTAACTTTTCTTCTATATCATGTATACGTTCAGGACATTCACAGGCTTGTAAAAATATGTCTGGGGTTTTCAATTAGACGGATGCTACTCAATCTAGGACAGGCATAGACACTATCTGCATTGGCCGGATTAATGATGCGAATTCCCTCCGAATTCTAGCGCCTAGCATTGAGAGAGGAAGACCACTCATCCATAAATCACCATCTGATCTGAAAGGTAGTCCGTAGTAAGAAAAGGAACTTAATTGCTACATATACTATGATAATTTACCGTTAAGTGGCCTTTTGTTAGTGACAACTCCAGCGAAATTAGATGCTTGCGAATAAATGATTCATAAACTAACCAATACACTTTCTATATGCCTGTTCGTGTTTACTGAAAGATATTTCAATTTAATCGATATAAGTATGTAACTATTATGACATATATTTATTTAAAGGAGAGGATCCTTTGAACAACTCGTGAAAGTAGATGTTAAAATAACTGTAGTAAAACGGTTTCATATCAAACCAGTACACTTCGCTTCATTGATCTGTCGTGTTAAATCCGAAAGATTTTTAGAAGACAGTCTAAAGTGGATAACATGTTTACTGATATCAATAGCAGATGGCAGAGCGAGTAAATAAAAAATATGCAGTAAAAAATATAGACAAAATATTATTTATGATCTTGGAATTTTTGTAGGAGGCGGAGACTTTAATCTTAAAATAATTAGTGTGCCTGTGAACCACATACCAGAGGTAAAACTTCATCCGCACAAAACAGAAATGGATAATGATCTACAGGCCTGCACAGTGTATTACATACGGCGCTTAATTCCCTCTCCCCAAAATTTACCATATATTTCCTGTCAACTAAAAAATGAGTGTGCATGTAGACCGCACACCAGAAGAGAATCTTAATCTGCACCAACCAAAAAACGAATAAGATTCTACAGGCCTGCTCATTGATTACCACGCATAACACACTCTCGCCATATTTTAGCATATGTTTTCTGTTACATTAAAAATGGGTGATTGTTTAGACCACAAACCAGTAGTGACGTATAAAACAGAAATGAAGAATTGTCTACAAACCTGCACAGTGTATTATATATACGACGCGTAATACTATATCCCCATACTTTAACATATATTTCCTGTTAACTAAAAAATGAGTGTGCATATTGTCACAACATTTTCGAAAGGTATGAAAGTTTGTTGCTTGGCAATTTCGCGAATGATATTTTGTTAAAAATGTCATGAGCGAAATTGCCGAAAAGCAACAAACTTGAATAAAACCTTGAGAATAATTTTCCCTACACACTTTTTTCTCGAGTGGTATTCGACTATTTCACGAGAAAAACTAGACAATGAACCGTATTAACAAACAGAAACTTACTAAAAAGACGCTTTAATGACGTTTGCAAACACAATATTAGTTATACCAGACACCTTTCTGATGGACCTGTCATAGTTTTGCCACTAAAAAACCACTCAATTAATGGGCAGGTAGTTTTGTCAGTAGGGAACGAACAGTTGCTATGACATTCTACCAGTAAAAAATACTCTAGTGAAATAGTCCCGAATAACAAGAATGACAACGTCTCAGAAAAGAGTCGTGTCACGATTAGTACAATGACGGGGTGTCTTGGTTAGACTTAACGCTTCCCTCAATTTGCCACTGTATGTTTTATCGGTGATGACACGCCTTGCTTAGCGTGCAGGGGTGTAGCTCAGGGGGTCCGGGCCTGATTTACGACGGGTGAGAAGAGATGATAAAAAACACTTTAGTTATAACAATAACAATGTCTATTTGTCGAAGACTTAATGATACAAATTTAACAATGTCTATTGGTTTGAAATATAATAAGATTCTATTATACCCAATTACTAAGGCGCGCATGTTTTCTCGATTTGAGGTATGGTTTTTTAATTGTTTATAAGTGTTTGGTCACTGTCTTATAAATATGGTTTTTTTTAACTTTTATGTTGAGTTTTATTTAAGAGCGCTAGAATATTTCACTAAACTTTTTAACTATTTACTTAGAGACTCTGACAAACTTATCATCGATTTGACTTTTACTACTGCGGTTATGAAACCCCTAGACTCAGCAGCCGTGTGGCTAATCGGTACTAGGTTTGGGTCAGTAATAAAGAAGTAGAACCTAAAGGCAGCTATGTAGCTAACCTAGGAGCGGATTGAACTTGAGGCTTGTCTAGCTAACCTAGGAGTTGGTTTTAGGTGAGACAAAGGCCTGCCGAACTAAAGGCTCGGTAGCGTATTTATATTATGAAAACTGCAGACCATTGCATTGATTGCTTGCTTAAGGTTCAAAATCGCTCCCGTTGACAGCTCGCGTTGTTTGTAGTTTGCTTTTAATGTTTATATAACAATTTCCAAGTTCAAGTTCAAACTTAGGACAGGGCGATATTTATTTAGTAGCTTATGCATTTTAGTACATTACGACCACACAAAAGAAGTGAAACTTCCTCTGTACAAAACGAAATGGGATAATACTATACAGGCATGCACAGTGTAATAGGTATACGACGCATAGCTCTATCTCTCCCCATATTTGACCATATGTTTTCTGTTATATAAAAAATTAGTGTGTATGTAGATCACACACCAGAAGTGAAATTTCATCCGCACAAAACAGAAACGGAGAATAATCTACAGGCTTGCACATTGTATTAGGTATACGACGCATCTCTCTCTCTCTCTCTCCATATTTTAGGTTATGTTTTTTATTAAATAAAAATTACTTTGCATTTAGACCACACACCAGAAGTGAAACTACATTCGCACAAAACAGTGCAAGTGGACCACACCAATGAATGAAAATTCATCCGTACCAAGCAGAATAATATTTTTATTATTTTATATGCAAATTTGCTGACACGAATGGTAGAACATAGTACACATGAAACACCGGTGCCTTTCAACTGTTCAATTTTATTAGAGAAAGATAGGCGTGTTTGGCGCTAATATCGTGGAGATACGAAGACAAAAGATGGTTATTATATGTTTCGTGTAACTTTCCCCTTCTGTCTTTACCAAAACTATATCTTCCTCTCAATTTTCGATCTCTTCGCTGTGTCGTATATTCCGTAACGTTACACTTTCGCCTATTCACACATTTTATAATGATACGTGTTCTCCATGCCACACATTTTGTGACTTACTTCAAGCGTTTACCAGCTTACTCTCCAGGTGAAGCGCGCATACGCGCGCATACAGAAGTTCCACTTCAAAAAATGGACAATTTGAACAATATTTCATTTTGGTGACTTTGCTGCTTTTGTTGGATGGTTCGAATATCAGCAAAGTGTAAAAGCTGCTTGGTTACCTAGGAAAAAAGTCATGGATTTGGAAAAGCGAGGAGAATAAAGATGATAATGCAATAATTATTGGTTAAGAAAGACAATGTTAAGGACTTTACAAATAAGGACAAGCCTTCAACTGATATTGGAGAAGGGATGTGGGCTACAAGGTCATACTCATCTAAAAGAGTCAACGAAAATTTAGAAAAGATCAGGCTCAAATTAGTGATAACCATGTTACCAAACAACTTTTGTTACATGTAATTCATGTGAAATGTATTTGCTGTAGTGGTGGAAGAAATTATTTTCTAGAATTTCAGGCATTTTTATATAATTACAAGTATGATGTATAATCTGTAATACAGTTAAGACCTCTTACTTTAAGTACTGTTTTTCCATTTTCTTCCTTTTATTTCGATATTTACCTGTTATTGTTGTCACATTTTAGAAACTTAATTCTTTCTATCATGCCCTTTGCGTAAATCCTTTCAGCATATATATTTATAGCGCCATTGCCGACCGTTTGCCGATCATAGGCTGGGCAAAAAGCAAGATATTAATTCACAAATAATTATTTATGAAAGTTAAGAGCTAAGCAAAATTGAATTCTGCACTACAATTTCTTAAATTTACGTGATATTTAGACCGAATTCTTCCTATTGGTATTCTAAATTGGAAGCACAGAGGTCAGTTAAATAATTAATACTATACTACGACAGAATGGCACAAAACCAAGTTCATATATTACAAAAAACGTGTAAATCTGCCATATTGCAAACAATGCCCTACAAGTTGTCTATCGTATAAATCCTGAACAGAGATGTACTTAAATTTTAAATCCTCGTTTAATAGATTCGTATATAATGGGTATTACACTGTAACAGTTCGATTTTGCCAATGTCAAATATTTTTAAAATTTCATTTATATGCCGCATTTAGGGAAAAAAGATGCTGTATTTTGTACTCATCGGTTTCTTAGTTCTAAATTTATTGATTTGATTTGCTAACTATTCGCTTGAAATTGCAGCTTTTCTTAATATAAATTAACTATATTTTAAGTATAAGTTAACGATATATTTGTATTAGCTTTTATAACATGTTGTCACTATTTATTTTAGGTGATAAGCAATGCGCAATATTATTATAATAGCTTGGCTTGATTTATATTACATTATTGCTTATCAGTTTAATATAAGCGCTTTTAGTTATCCTTCTGTTAATATAAATCAAACTTTTACCGCCAAGCTTCGAGATAGTTCATTAATTTTATTTTCATTTATTCACTAGTTTGTCGGACCAGTTAATCTGTTTGCTCTGAATTTTCTTTCTTTTTAATTTACGTCAAGCGTTGGCTCAATAATTTTATTCTTTTCATTCATTTATCAAGTAATATAACCGCTCTGAAGTTTATCTCTTTATAATATGCATCAAGCATCAACAGCCACGCTTGCAATAGTTTTATTCTAGTTTTGTTACTTTATTAACCTATCGAGTCATTTGATTTAATTATAGTGGCAGTTCATTGCTACATATTATTATCGCTACATTTAAAATCAGTGCAGCTATTAGCGCACGCATACCTAGTGGTAATTAGCTTAGTTAGCGTCAAAGTGATTACTTCGGTTTGTAGTATTTAAGGCATTTAGTTGTAAGGCATACAGAATCAAGTATTAACACCTGAATTGGTCTCCGCACAAGCTCCATATCGTGCTCTGTTTATTTCATCAATTACTTTAATAGCCATTTAACATTTTACTCCAGATACATTGTTGCTGTGTTTTCAAAACAAAAAGAACTTAGTAGCAAATATATTGTTCCTTAAATTTTAGATTGTGTTTTCTTGATTAGTTCTGCCAATTGATTAATTATTGATTTAATAGGCCTGCCTATATTTTCGTTTTCTTGTTAGTTTGAAATTAAGTACTAAGTACCGGTTGATTTAATGAGCTGACCTAGCCACCCTGCGCCACACCAGCAGAGCTTTTTCCGTTTAGTTGGCTAGAACGGGTGGCGCTCAAACGACCCTACTACAGGGCCCGGGCAATTGTTACACGACTCTCCGGGCAGGGGCTAGGTTTTTTTTAATTAATTGAAAAAAAATCTTTACTTTCATTTTTAACTTCAGAAAAACGTGTTGCAACACTAGCATCGTTAGAAAACTTATAGGTCTTCTAATAATTATTATTGAAATTGAAATAACTTATATAACAATATATTCGAAAATCTCTGAATAGCAAGATAGTGTGGATTTCTACAAATAATCTATAATAAAATAAAATAATGTAGTTGCTGATGCAATAAGGGCCTGAGTGCAAAAGTCGTAGAACTATACATTTTCGGAAGTTTGTCTTTTTCTTTAAATTTTAATCCACATAATATACGAATTAGTGGCCAACGCAGCGTATTTTTTGAATAGGCACGTTGAAATAGTTTGCTAAGAAAACATTTTGGGTTGTTTTGAAATTCGGTGCCCTGATTTAAAATATTATTCCTTATAAATATTGATATATAAAAATCTGATACCTATAGAGCCAAATTTGGAAGGAACTTTTTGTCAAATTTAGCTTAAGTCAATTTCATCACTTTGATATAGTTTTTATGGGTTTAGAAAGTTTAATTTTAAAATGTGTATAGAGCTACGAATTTGTACTATCAATAATTGTATGTATAAGCTAACATCGATTTGTTCAAGAAATTTAATTTCAGTGAAACACTGGATCCAAACGTGTCTATTAATTATTAGTTGTGGGGACTACCTTCTTCTTAATAATTTTTAAAGCAGAATTATATGCGAAACCGCTGTTATAAATTTCAAAGACACGGTTCTGTCCTAGGAAAATGTGGGATAAAGATCTGACAAATACTGATGAATCGCGAAAGAATATGAACATCTAAGTAGATATAAATGCTTGGGTCCTCTCTCTATTCAGCTTCTCACCTCTTTTGTTAAAGATTACGCTTGAGATGAGCAAAAAAAGGTTTGAGCCACACAAAGGTTTAGTATGAGCATTTCGAATGTGTACGAAAGTTGACAATATGGAGTAAATTCGACACATATATGAATACATATAGATATATGAAATTATTGGAATGATGATAATTTCCATTATACGGATTTATAGAATTTAAATATTTACTTATCAAGGTACGTTTCGTACAAATTCCACGTTTTAGTACTGCAGACGCTCGCTTTGGCCCCATATCCAATTATGATAAACCTGAAGATAATCTCAGATTTTTGTCTTAAATTTTATGGATTGAGCATTAGTTCGTTCACTTTATAGTGCTAAGAAACGTTTTCTGTAGAGACATAGTCAGCCTTTTGAGAATTTCTTTCTCTGAACAGTCTTAAGATAATTTTATAAATAGTGTAGTGTATCAGGAAATCACTCGGTATTTCATAAATTAGATCATGAAGGCAACCCGACTAATTCGAGGTCTAGACGAAGGTCATTTACATTACCTAATTCACGTAATATTATTGTTTAACTTCAACGAACGTGATACTAGATACGGGTGACAAGGTTAGGTCCCAGATAAACCCACACCAGATACAAACTTCCCGCCTAACGCATGAAACCAGAATTCGTTTAAAGCTCCGCCTCCTTGGGATGGCCAGCCATTCCAAGAAATAGTCAGGGCAAGCTCTAGTGTGATTCTAAACGCGAGCCACGCGAGTCTTTTGGTTTAGTCCGAGAGCGTCACGAAAAATAATTAATCTTTATTTTATTTTTGTTACAAATGCATGGTTATAAGTGCCTTTATTTGAATTGTTCTAGTAGAAGCGGTGGCAAAAAATCATTATTTAAATTACCCCGCAATCCTGAAAGGTATGTATAATTGTTGTTTAATGCACATTCCAGCACACTTATTTCCAAAATTATTGCATATTCTAAAATCGAATGAGCACGAAATTCAATTAAATCTGAAAACTGGCAAATACAATGTTATAGTTAAATCTTATTTAAATCCAACTAATGTTATACAGTGTCCGCCAGAATATTGGCTATATATGGGAATTTTTTTTTATTATTATGATATCGGAACTTTTGTTTTAACCAATCAATTATGCATGTCTGACAACCTAAAAATGCATGTTAACATTAAAAATGCTTCTGTTTTCCTAGTATAGGGCCTCAAATCGTGAAAAAGTGCATGCTACATTTGCCACATTCATGACGTCATACGCATAAGAGATCGTGTTAGTTTGTTTATTTGAACCTAAATTTGATTACAACGTATCGGAATCGGTTCAAATGACTAAAATAAATTGAAACTAACTGAAACTAACCGAAAGTTTATGGAACGACTAACCAAAACTAACCAAAAGCACCAAAACGTTCTAAAACGTATCGGCACAGATTACAAAAATTAAAGTAAGATAAAATTAATTAAAACGAACCGAATTTTGGTGACTAACCAAAACTGACCGAACAGATTAAATTTGATTATAACGTGTCGGAACCGGTTCAAATAACTAAAATAAATTGGAACTAACTGAAACTAACCGAAAGTTGATTGAACCACTAACCAAAACTAACCATAAGCGCCAAAACGGGCTAACACCTATCGGAACAGGTTACAAAATTTAAAGTAAGTTAAAATTAACCAAAACGAACCGAATTTTGGCGAATAACGAAAACAAACCAGAAACATTAAATTTGATTATAACGTATCGGAACCAGTTCAAGTGACTAAAATAATTTGAACTAACTGAAAGTAACCGAAAGTTGATTGAATGACTAACCAAAACTAACCAAAGGTAACTAAAAGCACCAAAACGGGCTAAAACTTATCAGAACAGATTACAAATGTTAAGTTAAAACTAACCTAAATTAACCGAATTTTGGCGACTAACCAAAACTAACCAAACACATTAAAATTGCTTATAACGTACCGGAACCGGTTCAAATGACTAAAATATATTAAAACTAACTGAACTTTACCGAAAGTTGATTGAACGACTAACCCTAACTAACCAAAAGTTACCAAAAGCACCAAAACGAGCTAAAACGCATCGAAATAGATTAAAAATATTGAAGTAAGTTCAAACTAACCCAAATTATTCGATTTTTGGTGACTAACCAAAACTAACCAAAAATATTAAAAATGCTTATAACGTCTCGGTACCGGTTGAAACGATGAAACTAAATTGGAATTAACTGAATTTTACCTAAAGTTGATTGAACGACTAACTAAAACTAACCGAAAGTAAGTAAAAGCATCAAATCGGGCTAAAACGTATCGAAATAGATTAAAAATATTAAAACTAATCCAAATTACAACCAAAAACACTAAAATTGTTTATAACGTATCGGAACTGGTTAAATTGATTAAAATAAATTAAAACTAACTGAAATTAACTGACAGTTGATGGAACGACTAACCAAGACTAACTAAAAGCACCAGAAAGGGCTAAAACATATCGGGACATATTAAAAATGAAAGTGTTAAAGTAAGCTGCAACTAACTTTAATTAATCGAATTTTGGCGACCAACTAAAATTAATCAAACCATTAAAATTGGTTATGACGTATCGCATCCGGTTCAAATGACTGAAATAAATTAAAAATAACTAAAACTAACCGAAAACTGATTGAATGACTGACCAAAACTAATCAAAAGTAAGCATAAACACCAAAAAGGGCTAAAACGTATCGGAACTTATTAAAGGTATTAAAATAAGTAACTAACCCAGATTAACCGGATTTTGACTACTAACTAAAATCAACCAAAAACGTTTAAATTGGTTATAAACGTATCGGAACCTGTTCAATTGACCAAAAAAATTAGAACTGGCTGAAAGTATCCAAACGTTGATTGAATGACTAACAAAAACTACCCAAAAGTAACTAAAAGCACCAAAACGGGCTAAAACGTATCGAAATAGATTAAAACTATGGAAGTAAGTTAAAACTAATACAAATTAACCGAATTTTGGTGACTAATCAAAAAGACTAAAATTGGGTATAACGTATCGAAACTGGTTCAAATGAATAAAATAAACTAAAACTAACTGAAAATTAGCCTTTTCTGGTGTTTTTGGTGACTTTTGGTTAGTCGTTTAACCAAGTTTCGGTTAATTTCAGTTAGCTTTAATTTATTTTAGTCATTTGAACCGGCTCCGTAGGTTATTATCAATTTTAGTTTTTTGGGATAGTTTTGGTTAGTCATTCAATCAACTTATATACAGTGTGTCCAAAAAAGTATGCAACATATGGGAAACTTTTTTATTATTGGTTTCTCAGAAAATTTTATTCTTGATAAAAGTTGGTGCTTGCCCTAAAACAGTAAATGAGTATTTCAAATTTTCCGTATTGATTTTAATGCGAGCGCAAATGTCATTCTTCCGAAATCGCGTCAAGAGTAAAGTACCTTAATTTATAAAGATACAGCAAAATCTTATGAGGAAAAGTTCTTCCAAATTAAAAAAGTAATCTAAATATGAAATTTGAATTAAGTACATCAACTTTTATTTTTTCTTTTTTTTTTCTCGATTTTTTCTTAAACGTTACGCCATTGGAGAATGTTTTGTTCTTTTGTTATTAGTATACTTGCCAAGTAACTTCAACATTTATTTAAGATAGAAATTAGCTACATAGTTGCATATTGTTGCAGTTTTTCCAGAGATAATAGCCAGTTTAGGTATCAGTTTGTTGCAAACACATTTAAACACTTTTGAATCAAAATTTTTTCCACTCAAAATCATGAATAGACCCAACTCTTTTCATTTCATGTAAAACAACTAATAATTTATTTATCTTTTGCACCCGATGAGTAAAATGTGCCCAAGTATCCTAAAAAGCCATATAAAATATTTAGTCTTGAAGAGTAGGCCATGCATTTGGAATAAAAACAAATAATAGCAATAATTTTACTTCGCTCTGACATATGAAATTAATTATTATTGAGTCAGTTATTCCAATTGTATTTTGTAATAATTATTGTGGACAATTATTTTGGACCAAAATTGTTTAAATATGTTTGCAACACACTGATACCTAAACTGGCTTTTATCTCTGTAAAAACTGAAACATTATGCAACTATGTAACAAATGTCTACTTTAAATAAATTTTGAAGCTGCTTGGCAAGTATACTAATTACAAAAGTACAAAGCATTCACCGATGGCGTAACGTTTGAGAAAAAAAATAAAAAAAGGAGGGAAATTAAAAATCGATGTACTTAACTCAAATTTCATATTTAGATTACTTTTTTAATTTAGAAGAACTTTTCCTTATAAGATTTTGCTGTATCTTTATAAATTAAGGTACTTTACTATTGACGCGATTTCGGAAAAATGACATTTGCGTCCGCACTAAAAGTAGTATGTAAAATTTAAAAAGCTCGTTTACTGTTTTAGGGCAAGCACCAACTTTTATGAAGAATAAAATTTTCTGAGGATCCAATAATAAAGAAGTTTCCCATATGTTGCATACTTTTTTGGACACACTGTATATGATATGTATTAATCAAATTTAATGATTTGGTTAGTTTTGGTTAGTCATTAAAATTTGGCTCGTTTTGGTTAGTTTTACCTTATTTGAATGATGGTAACCTGTTTCGATACGTTTTAGCCTGTTTTGGTGCTTTTGGTTACTTTTGGGTTAGTCGTTCAATCAACTTTCGGTTAGTTTCAGTTAGTTCCAATTTATTTTCGCTATTTGAACCGGTTGCGATACGTTATAACCAGTTTAAATATTTTTGGTCAATTTAAGTTAGTCTCCAGACTTCGATTAAATTCAACTTATTTTAATATTTTTAATCTGTGCCGATACGTTTTAGCGCTTTTTGGTGCTTTTGGATACTTTTGGCTAGTTTTGGTTAGTCGTTCAATCAATTTTCGGCTGATTTCAATTAGTTTGGGTTAGTTTTAACTTATTTTAATGGTTGTAACCTGTTCCGATACGTTTTAGCCCGTTTTGGTGCTTTTGGCTAGTCGTTCAATCAACTTTCGGTTAGTTTCAGTTGGTTCCAATTTATATTAGTCATTTGAACCAATTCCGATACTTTATGATCAAATTTAAGTTTAAATAAACAAGCTAACACGATCTCTCACGTGTATGACGTCATGTGGCAAATGTAGCATGTACTTTTTCACTATTTGAGGCCCTATATTAGGATAACAGAAACATTTTCAATGTTAGAATAACCTTAAATCGGCATACATTAAAGCGTATTAAGGGAATTTCTGTAAAAAAAGTCAGAGCAGCCATTGGTATTGTGAGGAGAGCCCTTAAGAATAAAAAAACCCACTAGAAAAAATGAAGGCGTCACAGTTGAAATCTCCTGTAGCAGCCATAATAACACAAGATTTCCATGATCGCCAGTTGGGAAAAAAGAAAGTGATTGGCTATTGCAAATTTTTATTTTTCCTGAACAAGTCCACAACAAAACACGTGGTCATTTAATTGGTGCAGACCAACTATTTTAATTTTGAAGAACAATAATTCTATAAGCATACCCAGCTTATTTGGTGCAGGCCGCGTATAACCGCCACGTGAATGTTAAAGTTGGCTGACGAGGAATTTGCCGATCTTTTGCATCTGGTGTGGGTTTATCTGGGGTTAGGTCAACCTTCTCGAACTGACATTGTTATTGTAATGTTATATAAATAATAGTAACCTACACCAACCTGATATATATAGAGAGAGAATACAAGACTGACTAATATTTGATATGCGTACGTATATTATAAGAATATACACTATGTAGCGTTACTATCTTATATATTCTTTGCTAAAGTTACTACAGTACTCTATAGTTACCTGGAATATTATTCTATAAATAAAAGGAGTTCTACAAAAGAGATTAGTACTTACTGTTACGCCATAGTGATAACATTATAAGGATATTAATAAAATGGCGACATTCACTCCTACGAAAAGATGTTCTAATAATTCTCCACTATCTGTGAGTGAGAACGTTATTATTTTAAATTCACACGATTGCATAAAACACGATTACCCTAGTTTTACTGTACAAGAAATTGTTGAACGATGACTAGAGTTGGAAAGTCCACTATTTTTATATTATTGCGGGGGAGAAAGTAGCAGGACAAGTGGAACCTCCCAAGAAAATTGATGAGGACACCAAATGTGCAAATCGAAGAAAAGTTTTTTTTTTATTTAAAACATAAATACCCACCTAGATAAAATTTTGATGGAGCTTGGCCAAGATGACAGCATTCCTTTGATTACTGTAAAATTTTTATGGACAACTTTAAAAATATATGGATTTTGCCTGGGTAAAGCATAACCGAAATACACTTTTACTGGAAAGCTATGAAATTGATTTCTGGCGATGAAACTACTTGAGCAGTATAAAGTAATATCGCAGGGAGCAGAAATTTTTTTCTTGATGAGAGAATGTTATGTAGTACAAAAAAGTTAGCAAGACGAAAATATAACCATTGCCCGCCAAGCTTTCATGGAAGGACTGTCAGGCGAAAGTGACTAGCAGTCCGAACTCTGGCAATCTGTGGGACTTTCCCTCTCCAGTCAGTGAAGCTAAGGCACACAGGGTAACTACAGTAGCTTCTGACAAACAAGCTATCGCTGCTTGCAAAACTAATGCCCTTATGAGCGATGTCGAAATTAAACTGTCTAAGGAATCACCCCATAAACCATCCTTCTCTCTGGACCCGCTGACTTCCCCAACAGTTAAATTAGCACAGGCCGCCAGTAAGTCTAACGACTCTAGTAATCGTTTCTTTATGGCAAGGCTAAGGGAACCTGCTATCTTCAGATCCATTAGGTTGTACCTTGCCTATTTGTATGACCAACCTGCCTCGGTATGCTACGAGGGATTTACCAACATAAGCATCAGATTATTCCTAGCATCTGAAGGACTGCCAATCCAGGATGACAAATTACGTAAGGTCTACCACGACTTTCATACCGCATATGGGTTTAAACGCACTGAAGTGGAAGAAGATCTTTGTACCTACAGATCCCATGTTGTTTCGGAGAGGACGATTCAGCTTCAGAAGTCCAGAGAGGGTCACCAAAAATACTTCTCCAGCGGCTCCCCGAAGAAAATTTTTAAGCAGCTTGACGTGTCCTGAGCGACTATATTCCTCTAATCCTGACGCCAGGTTTAGTATGGTTCTTATTAATGTTGCCTCATTACGAAATAAGACTGATGAATTGTTTTTGTTTTTGGAGGAATCAGGGTTCCCCCAACTAGTTGCAATTACAGAGCACTGGCTGAGTGAGAGTGAACCGCTTTATGCTGAAAAGTACTCCACAATAGCCAGATATAATCGGAAAAACTCGGCTCATGGGGGAACACTGATTCTTTCCTTAAGCGAGGGCTTTTTACCTGTAACTAAATTTGATCATCTCCAATCGGATAACTACTTTGAATTTTCCATTGCATACAATAAGAACTTTGATTTACACGTAATTTGTATATATAGAGCGCCAAATTCCGATGTGCAATTGTTCTTTAATAACCTGCTAAGCTTGTTAGATGGTCTGCCGGTGAAAGGCAAGAAAATTTTGTGCGGTGATTTAAATATTGACTACGCTACCGCTTGTGCTGCCCAAAAATCATTAATTTCTATTTTTGACTCTTTTGGTCTTTCAATGCATGTAACCTCTCGAACTCGGATTTCTAACAATTCCTCTTCTATCGTTGACTATGTAGCGTCCGACTTTCCTTCAACTGATGTCCAATCGACATTAACTAGCGCGGGTCTCTTAGATCATGAGGCAGTAATCTCCAAATTCAGTACTTCTTATAGGCCCTCACAAAAAATTCGCCACCTAGGTAGAGTCTTCTCAGCCTCCAATTTTTCATCCTTTCGTAACCTTTGCCTAAAGACCAACTGGAATTTTGAATCAGGTGAACTTGATTCTGACTTGAGTGCTTTCTTAAATAAAATTATAAATGCGTTCAATAAAGCCTTCCCGCTTAAATCCATTAAACCTAAACGTCACAAACCATGGACTACGAAAGGCTTACGCATATCTGCATAAAATATGCGTTCCCTCTCATACATAAAAAAATTCACTAACTCCACTCAAGTTCTTGAATTAATTTCGAATTATAGGAAGATCTACGTAAAACTTATCAAGACAGCAAAGAAACTATATTATCAATATCGTTTATCAACTGCTAAAAACGTATCCGAGGAGGCCTGGTCCATTATTAACGATCTTAGAGGCAAAACAAATTCCGCGAATCAGAGCATGCCAAAACCAAATGATTTAAACTAATATTTTGTCAACGTGAGCAAAAATTTACCTCTGGTATTTCTCCTTCTCTCCACCCTCTCTCGTTTCTTCCTCCTTCTAAAAAAGTCGCTGATAGTTTTTTCCTAAGCCCTGTGACCAGCCTTGAACTTCTTCAGGTAATGAGCAGCATAAAGGGTAAATCAGCTTGTAGCACTGACAATCTGTCAATTAAAATTTTCTTGAACCTCCCACTTCCAATTCTGGATGTCCTAGCTTCCTTAATTAATGCGTTCTTCACGAAAGGTGTTTTTCCCGAATGCCTCAAAACTGCGATAATTATTCCTCTTCATAAGGGAGGTGAAAAGGATGTCTTATACAATTATCGTCCAATTGCTCTGTTGCCTGTACTCTCTAAAATCATTGAAAAGTTATTAAATAATCGCCTCATGCCATTTCTCCTTAGACATGGCATACTGTCCCCGGAACAGTTCGGATTTTTACCAAACAAGTGTACAAATGACGCCATGTTCTCGTTGCTTCACGATGTTTACTCATCCCTTAACAACAATCTCCCCACTGCTACAGTCTTCTGTGATTACGCTAAAGCGTTTGACTGTGTGTGTCATGACATCTTGTCAAGAAAACTAAATTTTTATGGAATCCGTGGTATTCCTTCGAACTGGTTTCAATCTTATCTTGAAAATAGACAGCAGTTTGTTAGGGCGAACGGTTCTGATTCTGATTGCAGATTAATTACCAGTGGAGTTCCACAGGGCTCTGTTCTTGGGCCTATCCTTTTTCTAATATATATTAATGACATTACATACCTAAAAATCAATGGTAAGATTTCTCTCTTTGCTGACGACACAAGCATAACTTGGAGTTATTCTAATACTTTCTCCCTACACTCTAATATCTCCAGCGATCTCGTCACAATCAAAACTTGGTCTGACTCAAATTGGCTGTGTTTCAACGTTGATAAAACGGTAGCCTTATCTTATAAAACAACATTACAACAACTTTTGCTACTTCACAACAGCAATATTAAATACGTTGAATCGGCTAAATTCCTAGGTTTGAGTACTAGTGCCAACTTTAAGTGGTCCGCACATATTGATTCTTTAACAAAAAACTTTCTTCTGCCTGCTTCGCAATTCGATCGGTTTCGAAGGAACTAAATCTGTCTACTGCCAGGCTCACTTACTTCTCTTTGTTTGAATCTCATCTTCGCTACGGCCTTCCCTTTTGGGGCTGCTGTTACACGGAGCAATTTCGTACCATTTTCAAACTTCAAAAGAGAGCAATTCGTTATTTATTTGGTCTTAATGGCAGAGCTCATTGCGAATACTGCTTTTAAAAATATAAAATTCTTACGCTTCCTGCTTTGTTTATTTTAGAAACAACTTGTTTAATACGCAAATATCGAACCATATTTCCCGAAAGGCCTCAACATGAGTACTCAACAAGAAATTCGAGTCAGGACATCTACCTTCCTTTTCCCTCCTCTGAATTAACAAAAAATTCTATTCTTTATAATTCCAAGAAGTTATACAATACACTCCCGCTACATCTTAAATTCATCCCTACATATACTAAATTTCGTGAAAAAGCGAAAGCTTGCCTACTAGAAAGACCTTATTATTCTATAAATGAGTTTTGCGTGAGTTAGATTCTATTTTTCCTCCATTAATTTTCTTGGGCTTCATGTGCGGCGGTGAAAAGTTTTTATATTAATATATTTTTTATAATAGGTATAGGATTATCTTTTTGACGAATTAGTGATTTTTTCGGATATACAGGAATTACACAAAATTAAATACCAAGCTATCAATTTTAGTCATGTTTTGTTTACTTTTACTCGGTATTTTCAACTCTGCAGCATATGCACATTGCCTGAGTCAAGTTCACCGACATGACCTTCCTTATTTTTACAAACAGCACGCTTCGTTATAATGAATGTTTAATATTTTGATAACACTGCGTTTCTTTACCCTATGTTTTGTGTACTTCCTGCGGATCTAGTTCAACTGCTTATGAAGTTTTGTAATATAGTTTTTTTGTTAAATCGTGACCAATTTCAATTTGAAAATTGCTTGTTCTATTTTTATCGTATATATTATTGTATATATTAAGTTTTGTTTTGTTTTGTATTTGCCCTACTATGGTTAGTTTATTTATTTTAGTTCGCTTTGTCCATAAAATTTATTTGAACTTTCTGTGGCAATAAAGCATACTTGACTTTGACTTTGTCTTTGAAAATATGGTTTGCTAATTTTTCAGTCGTACCGGACGGGAGATTACCATGAGGGCATCAATTCGGATGTTTTCGAAGACTATTTTGCTAAAATGATTTGTTCAGGCTGATTCGGTGGCGGTTATGGATACGCAAGCCATCACTCATGGCACATAGAGAAGACACCAAATTCATATTGGAGAAAAAAGAAATTATGCACTGTCTAACCAACAAAGGTATTGAGTTTGATCCCAATTTGATAAAGAAATAACTATAGGCATAGCAAATGTACACAAATATCGTTTTATGAAATATGCCGTGGAATATAATATATTATAGCAGAAAAAGATAATGTAAGTGTGTTGCTCTTAACGTCATATCATTACGAACTAAATCCTATAGAACTTATATTGGCGCAAATTAAAGGACATGATATTTAAAATGAATGCTGTTAAGCTACTGTTGATCAAGCTATTAAGGAAGTGACACCAAAGAACTGGCGAAAAGCAGTCCAGCGTGTGATTAAACAGGAGGAGGAAATGTGGGACCTTAATCTGATCGATGCCAGTTCGTCAGATGATGAACAATATAACCTATTAATTCAATTGTTATAAATAACTATTTTATCTGTGTATATTATGTACATATTATATACAATTTTTATTTAATAATATTTCGTTAAATTTAAATTCATTTTACAAGTATCCAACCTGCACGACTTTGGCGTACAATTTTTACTGTTTATGCATGGATAACAATGATGAAAAGAAAGAATTCTGCATTACAACTAATGTCAAACTATGACAGTGGGATAAATTATTGGTAGGTCGCCCTGTAGTCCTTTTCCATATCTAATGAGGTCTTATTACTCTATACATTTCTGAAACAGACTATAACTGGTCGAGCTGTATATTCTGCGTTATGCTGAGACTATTTGTAAATAATTTCGAGGTCATTTTCTCTTTGAGTATACTATAAAACCAGTAAGCAGTCTACGTAAGCTAACAGTTTTGCCAAGACTGCTTGATAACTATTAGGTGTATTTAGTGGCTACCTTCGAGATAATTTGCAAAATATTATTCGAGTTCTAAATTAATTTTAAAAAATTTCATGAACATTGCTATAAATACAAAACACTTGAAAGAATATTATGAAAAATGTCATTCATTACACGTCCAGAAACAGTTTTTCCTGTGCTTGCACGACTTCGTGCATGCACCGTAAAAACCTGGTAATGAAATATACTATTCCGCCAGGAACCTTAATTTGCCTATACTATAGTGGGAAAATAGTTTCCTACCGCCGCTCCGTGCCAATGAAAGGGTTAAGGGTTTTTAATGCACCGGTCTCAGGCTTGCAGATGTACCCACACTAGATATGTATGCATGCGTTTTTGTCGTTTTTGGTTATTTATTTTGAAGGTTAGCCAACAGCTGATTAATATATATTTTTTTATTTTAAAAGTCAATCTCGCAACTGGTAAATGCTTAGTCATTGATCTAAATTTTCGAAAATTAATAATGATTTGCGAAGTAGCTGATCTACTAATAGTTTCCATCAAATCGCTCTTACAATAATTAGACTATGGCATGTCACTTTAGGCACCCTAAAAGTCTTTAGACTTTGGTGCCTGAGGGCCGTATCCGCTATTAAAACACTTAATTAATTCATACTTGTGCTATTTAAAACACAATGATCTGAACACAATTTAAAATTCTTTGAAAGCTGTTTAATTATTTTTTTTTATTTTCATATATGTAATTACTAACATATTATTTTATTTGAAATATATATGTATGAAATAAATATATTTAATTTTAATAAATAATTGGTGTATCGCACTATTTTTACCGCCGCGCCGGCACACAGTAGATCGAAGTATAGGAAAACCCGGACATTCGCGGACATTCGCAATAATTTTTTGGTCTTATTATTTTGAATTAGTTATTTTTGTTTGATAACAGTATAAGATGCTTTTTTTCCAATTTTGATTAAAAAATTGCCGTAATACAGAGTACAGGGTGATTAAGATTCATAAAGATTAGAGGTTTGCCGTAACGATTTAAAAATCGTAAGGTATAGCAAATATGTAGTTTAAATGTGGCAAATTTGCCCAATTTAAAGCTTACTTAAATAAAACAGTAAAAATATTCTTAGGCCTTCCGAATACATCCGCAAAAGAAAAGACATTTAACATTTTAGTTTTTAATTTTTTCAGGCTTTATATCAAAAGCCTATAAAAAACGAGAAATGCTTTTGTGTATCAGTTTTTCACCCCTAAAAGGCAGTGCTGTCAGAACTCCAATTCAACGTTTCGGTTCCTCTCAACCATCATCAACTTTGTTTTTCCTTATGGTCGCAGTATTAGATTCTAACATTGTTGAAATGATCGTTTATTCCCTATTCAGTAATATGCAACTCGGTATATTTATTTAAAATCAAAGATTTCTTATAAGACTCAATTTCATAAGGACCACTTATGAAAAATCCGAAAATTTACTTAAAAATTACTTAAAATTGATTAAGGAAAGAGCCTCTTCTGTCATGATAGTTGGTTTTTTGTTCTCAGATTTTAATCTTATGGTAAGTAGATATGAATGGATCTGATGAGAGAATTAGATTATGTAAAATATCTTCGATTGTAAATATCCTACTACTTTTGCTTGCATGGAACTCTCTATAATGGCGAAAATGCCTCTGCTGCTTCTTCTGAAAGATTGCCTATAGGGAAAATAAATTTTTTTATTATGTCGGCTCCATGCATGAGAAGTTTGTTTATAGATGCCGGCATGTAATACCAGCTATACAAAGCTGCATATAATTTAGCTGTTTCCTTGGCGAACTTATCAACTTTCCATAGAAACCGTGTGTCATTCCTTTGTTACGAGCATTGTAACCAGTCAAAATTTCGCCAGTTATATCTTGAAAACGGTTCAAAATACAGCAAAACGGTTTCTATGCATGCTTCTACCTTTCTTTTTAATTTTCTACAATTTGACATCCATATTGTTAGGTACTTCAGGTTTAACCAACACTTCCAGTAAAACCGAATGAAATTGATGTCAAATGATTGAAAGTCGAAAATGAAGATGGGAGCCTTACAGCCGTTTTGCGCTTGTTTAAAGTTTTCGAGTTATTTCGCTTGAAAATCCGAAAATTGTCAATTTTCAAAGGTCGATATCTCAAAATCAAATGAAGAAGATTTTTTGTTTAAAATTTTGCGTAGAATCGAAAAATGCACAAATCTACATGTTGTCCCATTGAAAATGTCAAAGTTAATATCTGTGCCATCATATTGGGACACCCTGTATAACTGAAAATACCTTTAAAATACCACCCCGTATCTCGTAACTTTTATTTGTACTATTTTTTTGTATCTGTAAATTAGAAATGTTCCTTACTCCACGCAATCTTTGAATTCAGCTGTCTTATGCACCTTATGCGTAATATGCGATTATTTTGCGGGGTCGCAAGTGGTCGCAGCCAATCTTTGTGGGCATTATTTAGGTAAGGTTTGATCATACCAAAACGCCTAATTTTAGCTTAGCCAATTGAAGCCATTTTTTTAAAACCCAAAAAAACTTAATAATTCAAACAAAATCACTGATAAGAGAAATCTCGTACCACAGATAAAAGAGATAGTATAAAAACATTATTTATACACTAAAGGATTCACAGATCTATTAGTTTCAATATGCCGCAAAGTGTAAATTGTGAGTTTTGTAAAACACTTTTTTTTGGGGAACCGAAAAATAGTAAATATTTTGTCATATTTAACCAATATACCTTTACTATTGAAATCACATACTTTTTTCCACGATGTAGGTAGCCACAACCATATTAAGGTATTTTCTAAAAACAGCAATATATTAACAATATAAAAATATAAAATAGGTCGGAGAAAATCATAATTTTCAAAAATCGCCAATGTCCACCTATTTACATTGCTTCGTTCTACTGTGCGGCACTGCTTAATTTAGGTCTATATATAGTATATTAAAAATATACTTTCAGGGCAAAATGTAAGTAAAGAACGTGATGCAGAAGCTAAAGATTCATTAGCGCGTAAAATCGAGTCAAGTTATTTATGTCCTTTATGCTGACAAAATCAAATACCATTTAGAAGCAAACGGCTACGAGTTCGCTGGGCAAATGTTTACAGTATCTATTTTGTTATTACAAAAAGCTGTAAGACCTACTTTTCTGTTAAGGTGTGTTTACTCAATCGAAATGGTTAGCTTTAAATAGATTTCCTTCGTGAATATTCTATCAGTTTGCATAGAATTTCACTCTGAAATTTCCAATTCTAAATTTTCTCGATTTTACGATGCTTTTGTGAATTTCTAATTGAGATTTCTTTAGATCGGAGCCACAAACAAACATGGGGCTCTCTGTGTAAATAATTTCAACCATAAAACAGTTCTAAAATATATATTATTATTTTTTAAATTATTTGAGTCATTCGAACCTATACTATAGAAAGAAATGTTTTAATGTAATATAGTTAGATATACGTTAAACAAAGTATTACCGTAATAATTAATTTTCTTGTTGGCAAATGCTGCAAAATAATAATAATCGAATTAACGCAGTTAGAATAAACATGGAGAAGTCATCAGTATTCATAATCTGTTTATGGTTTTAGGCAGCAATTACAAAATTACAGTGTAATTTAGATAGATGGTTTTGCGGCGTCCTAAAATATTTTTATTTTTAATTCCTTGCAGTAATGAGCTTATTCCCAAAAGCTGACTAATAATCTCAAAACCGCTTTAACCAGTTATTTATTTCATAATTTAACATTTCTCTGTAATTGCTCTAAAACCTTTAATTTTTATTACATTTTAGAGGATGAACAATTTTAAATAAAATTTTATATTCCTGGAGGTGTTATGAATTTAATAATTAATATTTAATAATATCTGCATACCAGAGCAACATACGCAGTTGCGAGATACAAATGGCGGTGCGGAGGCGGGAAAAGTGTTATACCTAAGTACCAAATTGTGAATATTAACGATTATGCTTGGCGATGTCATTTAAATACGTGGCCAAACTTCAGGTGACTCTTTGCGTGAGTTTAAAAAAAAAACGGTAGTGTACGCCACTGACTTTTTTCAATTCTTTGTGTTTATTTCGCATTAAGGAACTAAAAACACAACTTTTATGCCCCTTGAATTATTTTCGTATCTTGCTTACCTACTTTTTAGGAAAGAAAAATAAAAACCACTATTACATGTGCATAGAATATCATAAGAAGTGATTTTTTTTGTCAACATCTAGCCAAGATATACGACAATAATACAAGGCATAGAAAAGTTGTATTTTTAGTTGTTAATTTTATAAAATATAGAATTTTAAAAAAAAGTGGCCTACATTTTATTGTCAAAAGTATCCAGTAGACGCCATTAGACTTAATAACAATTAATCTTAAATAATCTAATTAGGAAATTAGAGCTACATTAGCCCCTTACTACAGTAAATACTACTGCCAAATTTTATCAAAATCGACTAAAAGATTTAAAAAAAAGGATTTTTTTTTTTAAGATAGATAGATAGATAGATAAACATTTATTTTCAACATTACATTATTTTTATACCTATAACCTAGTGCAAAGTGTATTAGGTGTCTGTATAGCGAGTTTCTTGTGCGCACTGTATTATGCTCTCACTCACTCGTGGACTAAACATCCTAGGACGCGGGCTGATGTCGGCCCTAATTCGCAAAAGGTAAGCGGCAATGATGTCCAATCAGAATTCTATGGGATATATCCCTTTAATTTGGCTACGTGGGTTGTTCGCCAGGTTTGTTTGTGCTTTGTTTCTAGTTTTCCGGGTTGTTTTATGAGAAGCGACAAGGCAGGGAAAGCATGAAAAAACCCTGCTTCACGTTGGACGACACAACACTTAACACAGATATATACAATATATACAATTATGTTATTAGGCTTTGCCTTGGTCGAGGAGGACATACACACATAAAATATATACAATATATACAATGTCAAGGCATAATGCCTCAGTCAAGATCATACAACATATCGCGGCTGCTGGAAACTTAGAGTGTTTGCCTGGGAAAGGACAGCAAGTGTAGCGATGCGGGCAATGCTGAGCCTGAGGCTTCAGCTTCAAACGTGAGAAGATGCTGCGGCTAGCTCCTCCCCTCGGCCTATTGAGGTAGGGGCGCCGTCTACAGCGGTTTTTATGCTGCCGATAGCTTTGGCGCTTGTGTGAGATGGTTTGTTTAACGGAAGTGTAGGCTGTTTGATTTTGAGGAACTTAGTGTGTTTGGATTGATCGAGGTGGCGGCTAGGGCGGTCTTAATTCTTGGTAGAAAAGTGCCGTATTTTTATAGATAGGGCCGAATTTCAGGCCGAAATTTGCATTGTACCTGATATCTGCGATCCTCGCTGTCACAGGCGACCGCCTGATTCCAAACTCGAAGAAACTGCACGATATTTTATCAATATGTTGATCTATGTACTCAATGTTTGCCATATCACGCAGTTCCTCGATTCGGACACGGTCAAAGACCGTGAGCGAAAACGTGGATCGCAGATATCTGTTTTGGATTATTTGCAGATGTTTTAGGAGTGTTCTGGCTA
Source organism: Pissodes strobi (assembly GCA_016904865.1). Taxonomy (NCBI): domain Eukaryota; kingdom Metazoa; phylum Arthropoda; class Insecta; order Coleoptera; family Curculionidae; genus Pissodes; species Pissodes strobi. Next base: position 687,805 of record MU181947.1, read on the forward strand.
CAGAACACCATACCGGAGCGCCATATAATAGAGTTGGCCTGATGATCGACTTGTAGACTATGAGTTTGTTAGCAGGACTCAAAAATGACCTTGTCCTCACTAGGGTGTTCAGACTCTTCTGAACTACAACGTTTTTTGCCTTTATCGCCGCAATTGCTTGGAGAAATTGAGTTTTTGGTCAAAGACTATCCCCAAGTATTTTATTCGATTCTTCGGCATGATTGCCGTGTTGTTAATGACTATAGGAGTCATGTCAATATTGCGTTTTCGAGATAAAATACTTAGTTCGATCTTTGACACGTTAAGGTTGATCTTCCAGTCCTTGTAATGAGGGACTAGAAGATCAAGGTGAAGTTCTAGGTTATGCTTCGCGACCTGCACGTCAGATGATTGTGAGTAGATCACGGCATCATCAGCGTACAGGCCAACGGAGTTGGAGGTATGTAACGGGAAGTCAGCTATATAATGACTGAATAATTGCGGTGATAATACTGTTCCTTGAGGCACAACTGATTTTATGTGCCGTCTCCGCGACACGTCACTGTGAATCCGCACCGAAAAGGTGCGATCGGCAAGATATGAAGCAATTAATGCCGTGAGGTGGAATGGCATATCATGCATGGCAAACAGCTTATAAACTAAGCCGTTATGCCATACCCTATCAAAGGCTTCCTCGATGTCGAGCAGAAGCAATGCTGTTGATTTTCCCTCGTTGAAGCCATTATAGGCGTCTTGTGCGACCTTCGCCGCGAGCATAGTAGTACTATGTCCGCGGCGAAAACCCAACTGCTCCGAAGGCAAGATCTGAAGATCTTCAACCGCACTGTTTACCCTCGACAACAAGAGCTTTTCAGTAACTTTTCCAAGAGTATTTAAAAGCGAAATGGGGCGATACGAAGCGGTCAGCTTCGGATCTTTATTCGGTTTTAAAAACAGTATTATCACTGCGTTCTTCCAGGGAATGGGGAAGTGTTGAAGGCGCATTATTGCATTTACAATGTGCATGAGAAGGATGACGGCTTCATTCGGCATATTCTTGAGTAGAATATACGGAATGCCGTCGGGGCCTGGGGCTTTGTTTCCAGGTAGGCGAGAAAGAACTTTTTTAATCTCAGTAGGCGTGACCAGCATTTTATCGAGCACTGCGGGGGCAATCGGGTACTTTGAGCGCTTAAATTGCTCGGCAATAGTGTTGACGTGAGTATGGAATGGTGTGGAGTCAGGCGACTCCTCGTAGACACTCTCCAGGTAGTCTGCGAAGGCCTCCGCTTTCCCATTATCGTCTATTAAGATATTACCATTATGGTGTATCTCAGGAAATTCTACGGTGCCTCCGCGAACTCGCCTGGCGAGTTTCCACAATGAACCGTCTTCTCTGTTAATATTATTTACATATGACATCCACGCCTCATTCCTGTATGTACCTATTTGTGCCTTGATTGTCCCCGTGAGGGCCACGACACGTGCTCGATCGTTGAAAGCCCTGTTTCTCTGCCACCTACGCCGGATACGGTTCCAGAAAGTGATCAGGTCTAGGATACCTTCAGGTAGTGAGTCTGGATGTGTCTGTCTTCTGACAGTAGGACATATTGCGTCACGGACGCGCTGGATGCTTGCGACTATAGCTTGCACCTCGCTCTCAAGTTCTGGGATAGTGTCTATTTGCCTTGGAATAGTAACTGCATCGCTTAGCCTCGCTCGGAAGTCTCTCGAATCAAGATTTCTGTATGACATGAAAGTTTCCTGCGGTTGTTGTACCCTGCCACGCAGGGAAATCCTGATTGGAAGTTTGTCCGAGTTTAGAACGTTTAGCTCCTGAAGCGGCGAGGTGTTGGTTATTCCTCTGGTAATAGCAATATCCAGGAACGATGGAGTCGGATAATATGCATGGAAGTATGTAGGATTTGGAGTCTGATGGTATACTATGTCGATGTTTTGTTCGATTATCCTGCGTAGCAAGTGTCCGCTACCGTTGGTGGTTCCTCGCCAATCAGCATGGGTAGCGTTTAGATCCCCCAACAGCAACGTCTTCTTGCCAGCAGGAAGTAATTCAAGGATGTCGGCATCCGTGAGGCGGAGATTCGGAGGAGTGTAAACGCCGCAGACCCGCAAGCCACCTTCCGTCTCGAGAGCAACATGCTCGATGATAGTTCGTGCGCCTAGGACGCGCTTATAACGGAAGGACTTGCGGATCAGACAGGCCACACCTCCTCCGCGTCGATCAGGCCTATCAGATCTCAGTACATGGAAGTCGCGAAATGTCAGTGTGAATTGTTCATTTATTTTGGTTTCCAAAATAAACGCTATATGGATGTCAGGATTATTGTAAATAAAATGCTTAAACTCTCCAACTCTCCGGATGCCGTTACAATTCCAACTAAATATGTCAATTGGCATTGTTTATATGTTGTATTTGTTGAAATCCTCGGTAAAGAATTTCATAGAGGCTTGGAGTATTTCAAATTTATTACCGCGACAAGATTCTAAGATATTCGCATAATCATTAAGAGCTTTAATTAATTCTGCGAAATTTACAAGACTATTAATTCGCGAAACTGCATTTTGTAGATCGTTTAGATTGTTAGCGATATTTAACGGAGCTGAGGGCTGAATAAAATTACGATTCTGGATCGCGGGCTGTTTATTTTGATCGACATCATTGCCACTAACCCTAGAATTTATGTTTTCTTCTCTTGGATTCAGGGCCGGAAAGTGTTCTTCGTACCTCCTCGCTGCCTCTCCTCTGTTGCCTGATGATCTACTGCTTTGACAGGCGGGGTGGGCTGGGGGTGGTGCGGGTTTAAATGTCTTTGTTGTTTGCGCTTTGGGTGGTTGGAGCTGTTGAATTTTGAACTGATAGATGGGACACATGGTGCTTATAGATCTATGATCACCGCCACAATTCGCACATTTTACAATGTCACTAGTGCACTCGGTGATTTGGTGCGCTCCAGCACACTTAGAGCAGGCATAGTTTCTTTTGCAGAAGCTGAAAGCATGTCCCTGCCCCTGGCACCGCTTACACTGCATAAGCGGCTTGGCGGTTCTCCTGTTCACCCAGGAGACGCGGACGTTTGAGATTAACTTACAGTCTTGATTAAGCTTTTTCAGTGTTACTGAGGCCTCGAGTACTACTAGGTACAGTGGAACTCGAGTTTTCTTCATTTTAAACACGTTTTTCACATTGAGATTATGCTCATCTATTATAGCATTACGTACCTCAGTCTCTGATATATCGCCATCTAGGCCTCGCAGGACGAAGGCGTGTGTCTTCTGCGAGGCTTCGGCGTAAGAATGGTACTCGAGTTCTTCGCTATGCGAGGCCTGTTCGTTTTGGCCATCGTTCCTATCAGTTAACTGTTTTTCAGTGATATCCATTTTTTGTGGTTTATCTGTGTGCACATTCCTTAACTTCTGCTTCTTATTGAAGGTAGGTGATGTTTCTGTACTACCAGATGCTATTGCCGTCTCTGTTTTCTTTATTTTACGGTTGCCGCAGTCTACGCGGGCTTTAACCGTCTTCTTTTGCCGAAATATGGTCTTATGGGCGTTTAAGTGAACTTTGACTCTATCACAAGATAATTGCATTTCTGATTGCGTACTGTTATCGACGTTTTCGAAAATTTTCGTGAAATGTGTGCATTCTTGGCATTCGTTTGCTAGTTTCGCTAATTTAGTCAAAAAATAGCGTGCCCTTCTATCACTTGAAGCTTTGTCAGAGTCTGACTCAACAGATAGCTGTGATATATCGTCGTCAGTTTCACCTGACATTATTTCAGCGCTTTTTCGGGGTTCGGTCCCCGAAATACTAAAAAATAGCAGATAAACTGCACTGGCCTTTACTGATCTACGCCTAGTAGAAAAGCAAGCCAAAAACAACATGTATAAAATACCCGGAATTGCGAGAATAAAAGTACCGCAGAGCTCGATTTACCTGAGAACTCCAATATCAGGTCCTACACGACGCGCGGTTCGTATAGGAGTGAAACCACTATTACATGTGCATAGAATATCATAAGAAGTGTTTTTTTTTGTCAAAATCTAGGCAAGATATACGAAAATAATACAAGGCATAGAAAAGTTGTATTTTTAGTTGTTAATTTTATAAAATATAGAATTTTAAAAAAAAGTGGCCTACATTTTATTGTCAAAAGTATCCAGTAGACGCCATCGGACTTAATAACAATTAATCTTAATTAATCTAATTAGGAAATTAGAGCTACATTAGCCCCTTACTACAGTAAATACTACTGCCAAATTTTATCAAAACCGACTAAAAGATTTAAAAAAAAGGATTATTTTTTTTTAAATTTGATACTTAATATCTTGGAAACAATTAATTTCCGGATTTATCTTTATATGCACTTTTTGTCTTAAAATCACACAAAGAGCTTCCATCTGGAGTTTGATCAAGTACTTAAACAACACCCTGTTTATCTGTTTTGGCACAAAATCATTGTTTTTATTATTATGTTTAAACAAAATATAAATTAATTAATTAATTGTGTATAGAGGTGTAACTTAACTTTTTTTGAGAATTAATATTAATGAATACTTCAAGTGCAAGAAGAAACTTATACCACTTTATACAGAACGTGACTGCAAAATGAAGTCAATATGAGGAACGGAATAATATTTTGAACTTTCATGCGGCTAGAATTAGAATCATTAAGTTTGGCAATTCGGATTAAGATCTCGATTATGAAACCGATAGTTAAGTTAGCTCCGATAATGGCGAAAATATGGTCACAAAAATAAAATAAAACTCTACAGAGAGAGTAAATTGAATACAAAATTGATGAAATACCTGCACACAATACGGCCGAAGACATACCAGATTATAAACCAGATTCAACCGATTTTGAAGGCTAAATAAATTCTAAAAATGAGAAAAAAAAGTTTTTAAAAGAGAGAGCAGATAAATTCGTAAAAAGAGAAAGAATCTAAGAAACCTAGCAATAGAATACTATCATGGGAAAAATTTGTAGGGAAACACCTTCGAGAGCTCCAGAGCTCTACAAGAACTTGTGGCTACAGAGTAAAAAATTAAAAAGAGAAAACTTCTTAAAGAATTTTAAAGAAATGGCGGTTTTTACAAAAGGGCAGCCTTCATAGAGGAACTGATATCAAGCGTATCTAGAAATAAAATAACATAACAATCAAATGTTCATTTCTACTCTCTTTGTGTTAACGGGGATAAAAAGAAGTATTCAAAAAGGGGTCTGGTGACGTTAACCGCCCACGGATTTTTGCGATTTCGTTTTGTATAACCGAAAGGGTACAATAGGAAAACAAAAATTGCTGACAAGTCCTTTTTCACACAAAAAAAAACAATATTTAAAGTCGGAAATGTTTACTTATTTCATGCAAATTATGACATAGCGGGCACAATGTTGCCAAATTGTAATAAAATAACGTTATGTACCCTTTATCAAAAAATTAAATTGTTATATCCCGACAGTTTACTGAAATTTCCAGCAGCAGTTTCATATTTTTCTTCTCTTAATGGAAAATGTACGGAATATGATTGAAATAGCTATTTTCATGCTAAATCCATTGCCGAAAGAAATTCAAAAGAACCGATATGAATTAGACGCAACCTTCAATGCTAGATTGTACCTGCTTAGACAAACCAAAACTAACCTAAACCAACCCAATCAATGCTCACCCAAACTAATTAAAACTATGACACTCGGGCTTTCGCGAAAAATGGATTGCGTTTTCTTCGCACAAGCTCGTACTGGCTTTAACGAAAGGCAACTAACCATAGCTAACCCGAATTAACTAAAGCTAATCCAAGCTAACCAAGGCTAACCCCCAGTAATGGAAATGATTACGTCGGGTTTTCGCGAAAAAAGGCGCTTTTTTCGCGCAATTTCCTACTAGCTTAAACGAAACGCAACTAACCATAGCTAACCAAAGCTAACTCAAGCTTACCAGAGCTAACCCAAAGTAATGGAAATGATTACGGACCTCCGCCTAAGCTCCTACTGCCTTAAACGAAACGTAACTAATCATATCTAACCCAAACTAATGGAAAATATTACAATTGGCCTTCCGCGAAATAAGGCTCGCTTCGCTCGAATAATTTCGGCTAATTTTTGCAAGCCAATGAATTGTTTTTTAATGTGTAAACATCTTACGCGGTGGCATGAGGGTAAATCTCGGCATATGGAACGGAAATGTGAGGACGGAAATATGTAAATCGATGTGACAGGAGCAAGCTAATCCAGGACGGCCGCGATAGCAACGACACATAAGTTGTGTCATTTTTGGCAAATTTATTTTTTTCACTAGAAATTATATAGTAGTTAAGCCAAAAAAAATGGAGGTTCCATATTTGAGCCGAAAACATACCCTTAAAGTTGGGTCTCGAGGCTAAATTGACTTAGAACGGCAAAACTTCCACTACTACTTTCCCTGGTGTAAAGTGAAAATAAGGAAATTTAGTATTGCATTTTTTCGGGAGAGGACGATGCATTAAGTCAAGTAAATATAATATATTTGATTTGTGTAGATTACAGGTAGTAATTCCGCTAACATTGCACTTCGGGCATGACTCTCCGCTCGCTTCGCTCGCTCCGAGGGCTCATCGCTCAGCAAGTAAGCTAAACTAACCCAAGACATGTCATAAATTTAAAAAATTATAAAAATTGTCAGTCGAAAATGCAAATTATTTTGTTTTTTCTTCATTTTGAGCATGCCTTGTTTGGTTGCACCCCCGAACCTAGTGGAGGGCCATGTAGGAAGTAAAATATTTGGGAATATTTACATACAAAAGAAATAATGTAACCCAATGGGAGTCTATATTGTTCTTTTATTTAGGCGAATGAATGCAAATGTAAACTAATTTTACGAATGGATTATAATTCATTCGTAAAATTTATTTTTGTTTAATGGAGCTATGTACATGAGCCGCTTTAAATTAGGATCGGAACAAAATCGAGGCCTCCCGTTCTACACAAATGTCTCCTAGTTAATATTTTCACCCGAGAATTGATTTACAGCGGTGTCTTGTCTATATTTCTAGTGCTTTGTGAAGTGGTGCTGAAATTTTATGTCAAAACTCGAACTTTGGGGACATTTTTTCGGCTCAAATGTGGCGGATCCTTCGATTTTCTTGGCTCAAATTACTCTATAGGACACCCTGTTTCTAATGAAATAAGAAAATTAGCGAAATCGATACAAACTATGTGACACCAGACCCACAATATGTAGTACATTGTTTTTTTCTATTTTTTCTATTTTTCTTACAAAAATGCTTCGTAAACAGATTTTTTTCTCCTAAAGTACTTCAAATAATATTCCCTTCCAGCATGTTCGAAAATTGTTTAAATGCGAGAGTCGTTAAAGTCACCAGAACCTTCAGAGAGTGTTTTATGATTAATTTTTACATCACAAACATGTTCCTGACCGCTGTATTCACCAACAAAAATACATCCACTTTTGGTATTATCTACAGTGGCATAAAGAAGAAAAGTGAGCTTCGCAATAAACAGCCAAAGCAGATTTAAAATTAGAGAAAGATTTATTTTGCTTATTCCCACATATGGCAGCCACTACACAAAAAGAGGTTCCAATACAAGTTATCTGTCTAGACACTATACCTTAAAAAACATATATATGAAGAGTATAAAAAATGGCTAGCAGAAAATAGACTTTGTCCCATAAGATATACGAAACTCAGTTTAGAATTATTGGAATTAAAATAAAAAATCACAAAAGGGGTACATTTTCATACAGGCCTCCTCCTCCTCTTCGGGGATATAGGCTCCCAAAAAGCTCCAATGGAATTAACTTTTTGGCACATAATTATTAAGCTGACAGGCATATTTAAATTTTTTTTAATAAGGTGTATACCAAGTAAGACCCTACAAATTACTATCCAAGAAAGTGTTGTGAATTAGTCACAGCTGCAGCGACGGACTGGCTGTAGCACTCATGACTCTGTATGATAAGAACTTTGGACAACGTTTTTTTACATACCTTTAACCATTGACTAAGAATTAATTACTCTTCATTCATGCGGCTAATCCTAACCGTTTTCGAAGAAATGGCATATTTCGATAAAAGATACACTGTGTTCCTATCAAAGGTTCAACCTTCAACCTTATGATAAGAAAACTTAAACTTGTAGTTCAACTTACTATCCAAGAAAGTGTTGTGAATTAGTCACAGCTGCAGGGACGGACTGGCTCTGGCACTAATGACCCTGTATCATAAGAAATTTGGTCAACGTTTTTTTACATGCCTTCAACTATTGACTAAAAATTAAGTACTCTTCATTCATGTGGCTAATCCTAACCGTTTTCGAAAAAATAAAATTTTATTTACATCACGTATTTGGCGTATTTCGATAAAAGATACACTAAAATTAGAGTCTAACTCTTTAGTAGAAATCATATAATTTTGTGTGTTGTAGTTCGATCTAGGTTCGCAAGAAATGTGCGTTTTATTTTATCGGCACCAAAAAAAACATTGTTGCTAGGTACGAAATAAATATCCTACATTTTAGAGCTTGTCAACTTTCACATCGCTGACACATTGATTTTTGGATTTCGTGGTGAAATTAATTGGCAAATAACTAGAAATATGGAATACACGTTTATTGAGTATGCAGATATGCATCTTATGTTTGGTCTTGTATCTTGCAATGCTTTGAAAGTCATGAGGTTATAACACGGCAGATTCCTAATCGCACTCTTCCAGATCAGAACTCAACGAGCTCACCAACGTCTAAGGGAGAATAAATGGTAGGTGATTATAGTTAATAAGGTAATATTATTGACTTTATTCACTGAAAATTTTGGGATAAAAAGTACTGATGCTGGTCGGGGAAGAACAGTACAGTCAATTAGAGGAAATTATTTTAATGCTGTTGATGACACTCCTTCAATGAGCACGGGAAAATTATCAACGCAGGTTAATACGTCGAAAACAATAGCAAATAAAGTTCTTAAAGGACATCTGTTATACCCATATCATTTGCAAAAAGTGTACGAACTGATTGGCTATTGGTTTAGCAACGAAATTTAATAATGTAAACTTCATTAGCGCTATTTTATTCACGGATGAAGCAGGGTCTACCAAAAATGGTATCGTTATATTTGGGCTAATGAAAATCCTCATGCAATGTCTAGGTTTGGACCATTCGTATTGCCAGCACGACTGAGTGAACAACTTTGTTCGGAATAACTCCTGATTTACTTGAAACCCGCCGGAATATGTACTCATGCACGATGGGGCACCACGTCACTTCAGCGTTACTGTGCGGGAGCACCTAAATAACGTATATCCAAAGCGACCCAATTTAAATATATTAGCCATGGCTAAGTCGTAGATTCTTGAAGGCCACAAAATTGGAACATTTCTGCCAATCCATTTTAGATATCTCACGAGCGCAATGTGCTGGATAATCATAAAATTATTATTAGATAATTCTAAATTCCGGGTATTACTCGAGACTAGTACCTGACGTGCTGGGATACTACGGTTCCATTAGTAGAAAATGCACATTCATCCAAAAATATAGTACACAAAATCAAAATTTCCACTTGAAAGCTTTATTTCTCTAGTGTTGTCGTTTCATCTCCCTCTTCCAATATTTGACTAAAGTGAAATTTGTACGGAAATATTTTATTTTCTTTTAAGTTCTTCTGAATATAGCTTTTTTCACAAGTTCCAAACTTTCCAGCCGGATTTCGAAAGGACATCACAGGAGTTGTAGAACTAAAATTGGCATCACTATGGTCATATTCCTTTCTTCTCTTTCGAAAGTCCAAATACGGACTAGTTCTTTAGAACTGTCTCGCAGATTTTCATCAGAATTATTGGGATTTCTACAAATCCTAGTGGCATGATATCTGATCATCCCCGTAACACTTTATTATAAAAGTTCTTTGCTTCATAGGTGACATTTTATTGTGAACGGTTTAATATTAAATAAATACTTGACAAGTATTTCATTATTATTTTTTGGAAGTAGTAGGTTATCTGGTTATAGATGCGTTTGTCTGCTGTCTAATTGAGAACTTCAAGAAGTAACGCCATAGAATTGGCACTTTTAATATTTAAATCTTATAATGGAAACTTGTACCTCATCAGCTTGGGATCTAATTTAGCACCTATTTCATATTTGTTCTTTTGCGACAAAATTAGAAACGAGATATGTTTATGAAGTAGAATGACATTTTCAAATTAAATTTTTGATATCCCGAATCTTAGTAAAAACTTTTATTAAGAGTCCATTTATTCGCATCTTGCAAAATACGTCACATCATGGGGAGCCGCACCAAAGCACACCAAAAAAGCTGCTGGATTCCATTCAGAAGAGAGCTGTGAGTTTTGTCGGCGACTCGGAGTTGACCCGGAATCTGGATAGTCTGAATCACAGCAGGCATGTGGTCGAGATGTCCCTGTTTCATAGATACTTTCGCGGCAGATGTTTCCAGGATTTGACCCGCCTCATCCCGCCCCTGGCAACGCCTGTCAGACAGACGGCAAGAGCGCACCACTTCGTCGTACAACTGGAAACACCTAGAATATCGCTTTACATGAACTCCTTTGTCTGGCGCATTGCATCACTGTGGAACTCACTGCCAGGTCATCTGTTTTCCCGTAATTACAACCTACAACTATTCAAGAGCCGTGTCAATCAACATTGTCGCATGCACACCGCTCGTCGAGCGCCATAGGATCGCCCTATAGTGTGTGCGCCACTACGATAAAAAAATTATAAAATATTTATATATATATACAGGGTGTTACAAATTCGATGCATTAGCATTGCTAACTCGGTAACTATAAGAGATAGAGCGTAGGTTAAATTGGGGCAAAGTTGCGCGATTTAATGGTGATTGGCATGCCGTCGAGAAATTTAGAAAATTCCGTCTAGTTCCGGAGATATCCGTAAAAAATCAAAAATCAGCAATTTTATTTTTATTTTTTTCTGCCTTTGTTCGAAGAGATAGAGTAAAATAAATGTCACATTATTATTGCCACTTTTTCTCCTCTGCAAGATGGCTGTATCAAATTCTAAATCCGACGTTTCGCTCTCGGGCCCCCTTCATCAACTCCATTTTTTTAAATACGTACCTGGATTTTTTATTTCATTTTTTAAAAGCCTTTGATCTACCAAAACCAACGATGTATCACACTT